>JAODYC010000078.1:31862-43049 GCA_026262405.1 Curvularia hawaiiensis
ACATACCTTTACTTTACCTTTACCTTTACCTCTACCTTTACTCTCACTACAAGAAATCAACCAGACAGATGGCAGGAAAGGTATTAAGATAGTGTACCCTACCTTTGGCTACATGTGGCAGTTATACGGTCATCATATAAGACCGATACCATTATCACACACACTCTGTCTCTCCTCTTTCAACTTTCTGTATTGTTACCGGCTACAACACTTACTCATACTCGGTGGTGATACTAATCAAATACTGCACTGCCATGGAGACCAACCACAAAATGGTTCCCAAGCGATCTCATTCCCAAGACCTAGGTCACGTCTTTGGTATCGGTGAGGCTGTCGGGACAGTTAACAACACGGAAGAGGTAGGCCAATACCCAACACGAAGAGAGTCTCAAGTGCTAATTCAATGTAACAGTCAGACGACTCCGACTACGAACCTTCTCAACAGAGCCAGTCCGATAGTGAAGGTTGCAGCGATTCCATTAATCTCGAGGGTACCAGCTCAGGCTCTGATGCAGATCAAGATTCAGAGGATACTTTCGACGGCGTCGAATGCGACACCGATGAGGATTCGTTTTCTGAGTACGGTGACGCAGAAGAAGCGGATAAGGAGGAGGAAGATGAAGTGGACGAGGACGAGACCGAAGCTCAGAGAAAGAGGAAAAAGAGAAAGCTGGAAGACGAGGAGGAGACGGTGGAGACAACAGAGGAAGATGAGTGCATGAAATCAAGAAAGCGACCATGCGCAGGATTCAGATTGGCAAGCGACTCGAACTGAATTAGACCAGGGCGGCTGGACCAGAGAAAGTCGGCCGAGGAGTAGCAACGGGCTGAGAGTTGCAAAATTGAATACATGAGGAAGCCAATAAAGCATTCGAGATCAGGGAAGAACGTAGATGGATGATACAGGGTGGATGAGATTGGTGCGATTGACATTTTGCATTATTGGCTTCTTGGTCAGTTGGAGGATTGAAAAGAGGAGCATTGAATCAAGGGAACAAGGGTGAAAAGAGCATGGAAAACAAAAGCGTTGATTTGGACTTTGGCTCAATTCTGGTTCTATCGACGGGGCTCGTGGAGCAAACGTCGTAGTGCTGAGGTTGCTACATACTGATACCATAATACGCTAGCCAGAAGCTTCGAGAAACAACATTAAATTCCCGATTCAAGATTTCGGTTAATGCGTAATAGTATCTTGTCAAAAGCATCATGGTGGGGCAACCACACGCCAAAAACCGTCGTGATTCAACTCGCTTCTCGTGATTTGTGTTTGTCACAATATTGTGGAGCAAGCCATCCCACCCAAAGGTGGAGAATACATACAGACCTTTGTTGGCCTAGACTCGGTACAGCGCAGCTACCGGCGCAAACTCAATAAATCAATTCAGACTTATTTTCCGTATCTTTATGAGACAACAAATTCCAAACTTTGTCATCAATCAGCCAATCAGAGCACAGTACCAAGGTGGTATGGTGTACGTTCATCCCAACCTCCTCACCCGACACAACAAAATGCTAATATCCCTACTAGCTAGTGGTATGACGTCGCGTTGTGGCTGGCGGACACTAAGTGTCCCGATCCAGATCCGCGCCAGCCTGGGTTCGAGTACGTTCCTCTTCCTCGATTGAGTAGGTTTACTGAGACATTGTTACTAACATGTCTATAGTTCCCAGTACCGCCAATTTGCGACAATCCTTTTTTTTTTGCTCCTCTTTTGTTTTTGGTGTATTGAATACGCTCGGCTCTCTCTCTCTCTCTCTNNNNCTCTCTCTCTCTCTTGTTTTTCGCTCGTTCCTACAAACAATTTGTCACTGCATTTTGCCAAGCACTCAAACGATAAATGGAGAATCACGACAATGGTCACCGTATTGAGAGACTGTGACATTGGCCCATGAAAGACCAATAGATACTATTCCTTTTAATCTTAATCAGCATGCGTGCGCAGGGAAATGCCTAAAAGCCAGCCCATGCGATGACTGCTATCCTCTCCTCGCCGATTCTAAGAACAGGTCATTTTCTCCACCCACTCTCTTGAAGTACAGCCAGCCTTCTCCCTATGCTTCCAAAGCAAACACAGCTACAAAATAGCACACTGCCAACCCATGTTACCACAGCCAAGTTCTCGTAGTCAACCATGCCAATAAACAGCTCTTGTGATGCATGTGCTGCTGTGGCCGCGCTGTCTTTTGCATGTGAGTCGCTGGGTTGAGTCGCATTTACAGTTATTGGTAGAGATGGAGAAGGTAGGACTTCAGGGTTGGAGAGGAAGATGAAGGAGGTGAGGATGGAGGTGACGGTCAGTGAGACGGAGAGCCCTGGTTTCGAGCGATCGAGTATGTACCACAGAGCGGGGTTTACAAGAGCGAGCGTGAGGGTCAGTTGAAGGGTGGATTGCCACGGCAGGCGACGCTGGAGACTAAAATTAACCACAGTCGGTAACAGGCTGATCCAGAGAAACTCACAATAGCAAATGCAATGCCGACAAAAGCCGCCACACTCCTCACAACATCGTTGATCTGCTCACTCAGGGGAGACTCGGCCGTCTCGGCTTCCTTCTCCCCCGTCTGGCTCTCGCCTCTCTGTGCGTCCCATATGAGATCAACATATGGTAGCAGGCTGCCGAGTGCGACGCCAAATAGTCCCCATGTCGCCAGATAGGCATGACTTCTATGGTCCACCCCCTCAACGTGGACCGCGGCCAACTGTCTCGTCTCGTGCAGATGCGAGACGATGACGCCGTAGACAACGCCAAAGACATAGAGTGCCACAAGCTTACCCACGAGGACTGCGTATTTCCAAACGCCTTGCCGTGGCTGCTTGATAGAATGGCTCCTTTTCCTCGCGCCAACCTTGCCCATTGCCACTCCTTTCCTGGCGTGGCCGTTCAGGCTCAGCCCACCATCTGGGCCACCCATACCGGTCTCCCGAGTCTGCTTGCCCAGGACCATAGGGTTTGGTGTCTCTGCGCCCGTCCCCCAGGGCGTTTCTGCCATGCTCTGGTCTCCAGCTGTGTTGACGCCAGTCTCATCGTAGATGCCGGACAGGGTGCTACTTGTGAGGTTCAAGAGGCTCTTGTTCCGTGGAGGCGCCTCGTGCTCGTGCTCTTCGGAGTCGTCATATCGAGAGTTGTATGTTCGCAGCAGGCGCGCGTTCAGCTGTGCCAGGAAGTCGGACGAGCGTCGATTTTCGGTTGCGCTTGGAGGTGTCGACTGCGCAAAATCGTGCGTAGGCGAGTCTGCGGAGTCGTTGTGCGGTTCAAAGTTGCGGCGTGGGATGGGGCGGTATATGTGTAGCGGAGATTGTGCCGCGTGCGCATTCGAAGGGTCTCCTGCCATCGCCCTGGCGGCTCAGTAGCGGACGGATCAGGGTTCCGCACAGGTTTGGCCGGATGTATACGCTTGCAAGCTGGCTGCTTGATTAAGATAAAAAGTAAAGATAAGAGGGAGCAAACGAGTGCAAGAAAGAAGAAAAGAACCAGCAGCAGAGCGCGCTACAGGTGCTGGCGTGATTCAATGGTTGCTGTGTTGTGGTTGGGATGTCAGTGAAGCCCTAGAGGCGTGTCAGTGCACGTGAACCCAAGGTGAGGGATGCGCTCGGTCTCGTATCAGCACGGTCACCAGGGCCTCGCAAACCTACCTCATATAGGCAATCAATCTGTTCATGGAGGTGGAGAAATCACCTGCACACAGTACGATCGATGAGGGGACCCAGCAGCACCTTGACGCCGGCGTCTGACCGTTGACTCCTGCATGTACATGTGAGCTTTCATGTGAAAGATCGGCCGACGGCTCCGCTTCTGTCGCCGCCCTGTCCCGCTTTCTCAACACTTCTAGTGGACTGAACATGTTTCATTAATGCAGTCACTTCTGCTGGATATTGTACTGATACACCGGGCCCTTTTCGTGCCAATGATACTACATCACCCGCCCTGACTGCCCAATGCTGCCTAGGACATGACTGCAAACGAAAACGCTTTTGGTGTCTATCCCCAAGTGCAACCGACTCCAGCAAGAAATGCTCAGAAACATGATGCACATGTTTTGTTGGCCGTCATGTCGGTCGTATCCACGTCGTCCCTTCATCAAAAGTGTTGTTCCGGCTCCTAACAAGCTACCCCGCTACTCATTCCCTCTCAATCAACGATAGGTTGGAGAATGTTGCCACTGCAGAATAGTAAGCATGTGTCGGTCGTCAAAGGCGCATCTCAACTTACGCTACAATATTGGCCCAGCCAATAAGGCGCCAGTGCTTCTCGATACGTCTGGACAAAGCCACCTTTTCGCCAATCTCTGTGCAAGCAGGCGAGGTGAGAGACAGACGGGCAGCGTCAGCCTTGACGGCGACAACCTTGGCACCCGTAGCGGTAGAACCGATGTTCACCATCTGAGAAGAGTGTCAGCGTTGATCTTGTGTTCTTTTTTGTTTGCGTCGAGACTTACAAGCACTTCGTTCTTTGCAAGCTTCGCAACCTTGGCCTGCTTGCCGTCTGCGGTCTTGACACCGAGCAATCTTCTAAGTAGGAAGTAGTTGACCTCGAGCTCAGTGTAAATGTTGGGAAGATGGCCGCGGAGACCAAGGACGAAACCAACAAGACGATCGGCACGACACAGAGTAGGGTCTACGCGTGTACCAACACCTAATCCATGTTAGTCATATCACCAGTAACGCATTATGAAGTACATACCGATCAAACCACCAGGGACAGCAAACTTCAGGTCGTTGTGCTCTGCAAACAGGGATACGACTCTTGAGAAGATGGGCTTGCACTGAATCTTTCCGGAGCTATCCTTGGACACGATACCAGGCCTGATCTCGATCTCGTCACCAAGTTTCAGCACACCAGTCAAGATACTGCCACCAGCAACGCCACCCTTTAGCTCGTCGATCTCAGCACCGGGCTTGTTGACATCGAATGATCGAATGACAATCATGTGTGGCTTTGCGGAGAAGTCTCGTACTGGGACTGGGATTTTGCTGATGAGTTGCTCGTTGATAGCATCAATGTTGAACTTCAACTGTGCGGAGATGGGGACAATGGGCGAGCCATCGGCGACGGTTCCTCGGATGAACTTCAGGATGGACTCGTAGTGAGCGGCGGCGCTGTCCTCCCGCATCAGATCGACCTTGTTCTGCAGAATAATGATGTGGTTCAACTTCATAATCTCAATGGCCGCAAGATGCTCACTTGTCTGCGGTTGCGGACAAGATTCGTTTCCGGCAATCAACAGCAGTGCAGCGTCCATGACGGCGGCGCCCGACAACATTGTGCTCATGAGAATGTCGTGGCCAGGGCAGTCAACGAACGAGACGTGACGCTTCAACCGGTATCGTCCTCCACATCCCTCACGCTCACAAGGCGGGTCGACCTCCTTTTCGCTCTTGTACGACCGGTAGCATGTGGGGCGCGGGCACTCGGAGTTGTCGCACTGGTAGATCTTTGCGTTTGCGTAACCGAGCTTGATGGTGATATTCCGCTCCAGTTCGTTCTTGAACCTGACCGTCTGGACACCCGAGATGGCTTTTACCACGGTACTCTTTCCGTGAGCGACGTGTCCAATTGTTCCAATGTTGATGGTAGCTTGGCGGGAGATGATTTCGGGCGACAGGGGGGTCAGTGTCGAGACGTCGAGAGTGCTTGGGTCTGGTTGTTCACTTGTGCGCATTAGCCGTGATGCTGTGTGGATTGCATGTGTGGCAAACCTACGGCAGTTCTGGACGCTCCACGACTGGCGCTGGCTCCCGGCCTTTCTTCAGAGCAGACTTTGGCTTGGTTTCCTCAACCTCCTCGTGCTCGGATACGCTCTTGTCATCGCGGAAATCGTTGTCAGACTCGGACTCCATGCTGGGCGGGCTCTGTGTGTGCGTGCTTTTTTTTCAGTGTCTTGGCGGGAGCTGAGCGGTCTGAGGGGGCCAGGAGTGAGGGTATCGAGACGTCGCGGGATGATTGCAGTGGAGACGGGCGGCGGCCAACTTTCGACTTGAAATCCCACACAAAGTGACTCAAACCCAGAACAGCGTCGAGTGGTGGCGGGGCAGTGCCAAGCAGCTAGCACCGGCGAATTGTTGTGCCGGGGCCTCGAGACAAAACTTCAGCGGCGCCGGGCCCCTGGCTTGCTTCTCCATTGAACAACGCAAAAAATTTGCACACTCACGAAAAGCATTTTCATTGGAGAGACCCGTCGTCTGCGGACGGTGTGAGGTTTCCATGAGAACGAAAACCGTCTGTGAAGTGGAGAGGAATACAGTGGCTGATCTTGGGTGCGGTTTCTCCCTGCTTTTGCCGTGGGAGCGAGCGCAATGATCGGTCGTACATATTGTGTGAAGACGTGCCTGTGGCTGGTGGACGTGTTTGTCTTTGGCGTGTGAGGGTTGGGCGTACCACTGTCGACCTGCCTTGCCGTCGCTGCACCGTGGCTGTGTACGGAGTAGCTACATTCATAGTGGCTTCAAGGGCCGGCTCAGCATTTGAGTCATCACGCACAAGCTGCTCTCTACTTATGCACCAACGAGACTCTCCCAGACCTTGTACGGGAGATATCGAAGATTGTCTCATTTCGGATGAAAAGCAAGATGAACACTGCCTGGCCAATCCAGAATTCCAGCCCCACGCTTCAAGCGCCGGTTGATAAGTTGATTCATCCAGGAATAAGAAATACAACTTGGAGGCTTCATCAGCAAGGTAATCTGGTATCATTACTAGTGTACTTAAGGTATGCAGGCCAGTTGTTAAGGGGCTAGGATTAGGCGGTAAGTGGTAGTGAGATACCAAGCAAGGGAGATGGCTCCTTCGCCTCTGTAGACGGGCAAAGCTGTACACCCAATGTCCCAAGTAAATACAAAGCATGATTACGGAGTCAGCTCCTATGATAAGCATCTGCCCAGCGCACATGGTGTACTGGCAACTGTGTGCTCCTCGAATATAACTTTGACTGTGACAAGGATAAACCCAACATCAACACCATATTGGCATCATCGACTCATTCCAAGCCCATAGCCTGTTGCCAATCCCCCTAGTTCTTTTAGCTCTCGACTAAGCAATCTGAACCCGCTGTTGCAATTTCCACTATGCACGCGATATACCAAGCAAGCCCCCAACGCCCGCTGCAACCGTTGACCGTCAACGTCTGCGCCCCAACCGGTAGCTCCCGCCCATACTTTCAGCTACGCCACAAGACGCTTGCTTAACAGCACCGACTTGTAAATTTCACGCAACCCCGCACTTTGCTAGCGGCTAGGTATGTGTAGCTAGGACGAGAAGAAAAGAAAAGGCTATGCGGGTGTCGGAATGCGGATAGGCGAATGTGACCTCTTCTCCCTGGTGCTTCAAGGCGTGAGGGGAGCTGGTTCCCTTGCATACGCCTTTCTCTAGACAGAGACTAGACACGCGCAGTGAACGTATTGGCACAACCAGATGATTCAAACTCTTGATAATTTCCTGTAATAGCTACCCAGCATTCTCCTCTCCTCTCTTCCAATCAGTGGCTTTTCGCCAACCCTGATCAATAAGTCTAGACAAGTAATTTGTTTTGTATATATATGTACACTGCGAAATAAGATAGATGTATGAATAGGTAGACGCTTGTGACCGACCGATGGATAAAACAATAGAAGAGAACAACAAAAGTAAAAAAAAATGAATACGAGGCATATCCTGGTGCGCCAGAAGAAGGCGGGCCCCCGAATCTCGTTCCCAAAATGGCTGGGAATGATCGACAATAGAGAAGAGAGAAAGGAAAACAAGCAGACAAATGAAAACGCCGTGTATGCAGGCAAAAAGACAAATGAGACAAGAGGTTTTCGGAAGAAGATAGGTGAATGCGTCGAGCTCTCAACTACTTCAAGTCGCGCTGCGTAAGTTCGTATAACATCGTCTTTTCTTTTCTTTTTTGTTCCTCTTCCTCTCCTAGACTCTTCCTTGTTCCTTCTTTCGGGAGGGTGCTGCCGTATTATCCAATATGTCAATTAATCCAATTAGACAAGTAAAGATAGTAATACTTTGACCTTTTGTTTCGTGCAGCATGTCAACTACGAGGTCTTGCCAGCTTCATACACTCTCGCCATGAACTCATCTTCATCGAGCTCAATCTTCTTAACCTTCAGGGTACGTGCTACCTGCGCCGCGTCCCCCTCCATGCAGCTGCCCTCCAATATGCACAAAATAGCAACGGCAGCGCGCGGTAGGTTCTTGTCACCTTCAATGGTGTAAATGTCCATGATACGGGCGGCATGCTCCACTTCTAGGCGGCCACAAAACAGTGAACCAAGCGCGTGGAAGAGATAATCCCTAGGCTCAACGCGTAATGTTTCCAGTCGCTGGGCGAGGCTCGGCGCCTTCTTGGACAAAACATGCAGGGTAGTCGAGTAGGCAGCGTGGATGGCGTTTTGATCATGGACGAGAAACGATAGAGGCAACGGGCGATTGAGCAAGTTGGACAGTGCGATGAAGGCTTGCGGAGCTGGAAGATTGAGCAAGAGCAAGGCCGCAATGTGGTGAATATCAAACTTGGAATGCGGGATATCCGGACGGTACATGGAATAAGCCAAGCAGACATTGACAAGGTCCTTGTGGAGAGGCTGTTCGTCGTTGTTCTCTGGTGATGTCTGCGCAGCAAACATTTTCAGCTTAGGAAAAACAGTATGCGTGCTCTGAATAATGTAAAGATAACGGCCCCCGAGCGCTTCGTGGCCGTGTGTTTTTACTTCTGTTTGAGCCTTTTCCAGCGCAATGTTGTACGTTAATTCGGTTACTTCGAGGTCGTTGCCGATTGCTTTTTGCCAGACCTGACCTCGCAACCGCGGTGGAATGCCGTTCCACCACATTTTCCGATGGGTCGCTTTCAGCTCAGGATTGGTCATCTCGGTAGCCCAATTTGGCAGGAGTAGGCTGGACCAGTATTCTGCCTTGATTCGGCTGGCTTTTTCACGAGCGAGTGCTTCCTCTTGAGCACGTTTAGCCTCGAGACGTTCTGGGTTTGTTAGCCGACGGTATCACAAGCTGCGCTTCAAGGAAAATCACTTACCAGCCTCCTCGATCCGGGCCAACATGCGCTGATACTCCTTGAGATGCTTCTTTTCTTCTTTGGGATCCTTGGGAGGGAGCCAGGATGGTCGAGTCCGAGAGAGGTACTTTTGCTTCTCGATTGACGGCTGGAAAGGGTCGATGAGGGGATCGCTTTTCCGGACTGGGGGCAGTGTTGGCTTCTTGGTTTTTGGCGCAGATGGGCCAACAGATGCCGATCTCGCAAGCCCAGGTTGCTGCCTCGTAACTTCCTGTTTTCGCTCATACTGGGATTGAAATTCTTCCAAGGCTTCCGTGAGCTTCCTGGCGTCAGGGTCTAGCGCAGTATATGTATCTGCCCACGTGGTTTGTGGCGCTGGCGATTTCGGGGACACGCCTCTGCTGGAAACATTGGGCGATGGGGTCCTCTGGGATTTGTGGGACACGGATGGCGTTGGGGATGGCTTTGGGGGCTCCGCCGTATCTGGAAGCGGAGACGTTTGGGGCGTATTCTCACCGGTCCAGGGCGTTGGTGATCGCTCCTGTGTTGGGCGTGGAGATATGGGAATATTCCAGATGACGGCGTCTTCGGGAAGCTCATCGTCCTCATCATCACACTCGGCCTCTCTCTCCTTGACCGTCTTCCGTTTCGAGTCTTGCCACGACTGTCTCCTGGAGGATGGGCCGGGGGAAGGCAGGACATCGGTTCGGGAACTTTGGCGAGAAAGTGTGCGTGATCCCGACAAGGAGTTCTGGATGTTGGATGGAGAGGGTGATCGTGAGGAGCGCCGTGGTGCTGCAAGTCCCAGCGTACCAAGGGACGGAGCAGACGGCGAAGTCAATGCTCTTCGGGACTGCTTTCCCGGGGCTGCAAGTTGGGTCTGCTGTTTTTGCACGACATGGTTGACTGGGCCTTTCAAGCTTGGGTACTTTGGCTTGGCCGTGCCGGTGAGGTCGCGAAACGAGTGTTGGGTGGGATGGGAGAGGGTCCTGGCGGAGATGGGAGGGCGGGCGGCTTCGTAGACGAGGCGATTAGACGGGTTCGCAGGCATTGGGAACGAGGCGGGCCCACCTGATGCTTCGTCGAGGTTGATGTCTTCGAAGTGGGACATGTTCTCGGTGGTGCCCATGAAGTCGAGGAGCGTCGACGAATGGATGCTGGACGACTTGGACGACTTTGAATTTGTCAGGTCGGGCGGGCTGCCGGGCGGGGCGCCAAAGTGCGAGGGCGCGTCGTGCGCATAGGTGAGGGTGGCCATGAGCGGCCGTGGTGGCTTTGGTTGTGTCGAGAGCGGGAATGGAGAGGCAATGCGGTGTAGGGGCGTGTCGGCGGCGGCGTCGTCGTCGCGCAGGCAGGGAGGCGGGCTTAATGAGCGGACATAACTATGCTCGGATACAATGTACAGCGACTTTGTTTTGGAGATGTAGTGGACGTCCTGGTTGAGGTATTCGCAGTCGTCGGCTTCGTTGACAGGAGGCAGCGGCCGGCGATGTGGTACGGCAGGCATCTTGAGCGTCGGCGGCGCAATTTGCGGACCTGGCGCTAGCCCCTGATCTCTCAGATGGGGAACAGGGGTGTCCAACAGTGGGCCTTGTTGTGCTCTGGGCCCATGGGCGGCTGGAGAGGCCTGGCTCACGTTTAATTGCGAGCAAATGACTGCATCTACGGTATATGTATGTATGTATGTGCGGGAGGTGAGGGACCCGGTGCTGGTGTCGAGACGGGTTCCCAGCTTATGAGACAAGTGCGGCCGATTCGATTCACCCATGCACCCATCTATGTATGCTTCTGCCAGACGGACCATGCCCAGCTAGCAAGGCACTCTCACAGAGCCCTCCACGTTGGAAAGGCCCCTACGCAACCCCAGCACTCAACCCATCTGGGGGTGGTGTCCCGGCCGTCGCATGTACGCTTGACATCACCATGCTCTTGCTGATGCCTCGCCCAATCACCGCCGGCCACCGCACTCGCTCGCGGTCCATCCTCATGCTGGGCGTGGAACCGGTCGCCGGTCCGCGTACACACTACGCCACGGTGCTGATGGCTTTCCATACATTGCAGTCTATCGAGTACCGAACAAATACATCATCGCTCCCTGCTATCCATCCGTCACTCCCGGACATCCTGCAGCCAAGCCCCGAGCCTTGCTTTCGCGTCAACATGCCGCCGCTAAAACTGGCGTGGCGTGGG
>JAODYC010000078.1:48431-72221 GCA_026262405.1 Curvularia hawaiiensis
GCCCTGCCCTGCCCTGCTCCGCCCCGACCACGGCACCGCCTCCCACAACGACGACGACGGCCTGCCCTGCCTCTGCGCTCCCGCGCCCGCCAGCAATGGGATATGGAGTCTGATCAGGCGCATGGATATGCATACGACCCGGGCCTGTCCGTCTCCAACTGGCTGCAATCCACCGACCTGCAGCCCCCCGACGATGCTCTGGCCGCCTCGCCCGACAAGTACTACGCCGCCTACACCACGACCGAGCTCCCACCTCCTGCCTCCCCCCAACACAGCGCAGACATGCCCACCACCCGCCCCCGGCACCCCATGACCAACGGCGCAAAAAACACCTCGACCTCTGCCTCGCCCTCGGCCAC
The DNA here is from genome assembly GCA_026262405.1 of Curvularia hawaiiensis. Lineage (NCBI taxonomy): Eukaryota > Fungi > Ascomycota > Dothideomycetes > Pleosporales > Pleosporaceae > Curvularia > Curvularia hawaiiensis. Next base: position 48,791 of record JAODYC010000078.1, read on the forward strand.
CGCCTCGCCCTCGTCCGCCTCGGCCGCCCGCTCTCCCCCCAATCCCTCCAACAAAGTAAAGGCCCTCGCCGAGCGCTTCGAACGCTCCCCCAGTGCCACCTCGCCCACCGCCTCGTCTGCCCTCCGCTCCAGGTCCCGCGACCCCTCCCGCGCCGCCTCCTACGATGTCCACAGGCGTGCCAATGCCTCCGTCTCGTCCACGGCCTCGGCCGCACGCCCAACCAAAGAGGCCTCGTACGGCCCCCACAAGTTCAGCAACCTGAAGCCCAGGGACAGGCCACAGCCCGCGCCTGCGACTCCTCGAAACCCCCGCCGCACAAACGGCACCAAACCCAGCACGGATACACACGGCTCGTCCGCAAAAACAAAAACGGCTTCGCAACGGCGGCCGTCAACGTCAGGTGCAAGGCAGCTGTTTGGCGAAGTCCTGACTGGCCAAGATGGCTCGTCGCCCGGCTTCGGAATACCAACCGTCGAGAGCACGCTGGAAGATGCTCCACTACCTTCTACATCCATCCACACCTCGCGTCATGGACGCTCAGCCAGTGGACCAACAGGAATATCGCTCCATGACGCACACCGCGCCCAGCCTCATGACCACACAAACTCTCACTCTCCTCCACGGCACACCCCCCGTTCAAGGATTCCCATAGCGACACGGCGACGGAGCATTGGCTCCGATTCCAATTCCTCGACCCGCTCGGTAAAATATACGCCTACACGCGCAATGAGCCACAGCAACAGGACCTCCCCCACAAGGATGGACCGGGTGCTAGCCAGTGCTGCTTCAACCTCACGCGGCGCAGACCAACCAACGCTCCCTGCTCTAGCGTATCGTGGATATCGTGAAAGAGGAAAATCGCCTCTAGGTGTGAGACCCGGGCCAAGCGTAGCCGCTGTAGTCACCGCCCCACCTCCACCCACGTCGCCCCGTTTGCGGAACTCACGAGAGCGGCAACCTTTGCAGCCTTCACCCGCCTCACGCTCCAGAAGCACCGACCGACAGGATGAACACGGCTACTTCCCACTTGCAAGCAGCTTCCAACTACCAGAACAGTCAGAGGGGCTTCCTGGCGTTGCTGAACTCGAGCAGTCCTTTGAGGCCCATGCCCAAGCGAAGCGTCCCTCACAGGACCAAGGAGTATCCCCCTCAGACCAACAGCACCTGAGCCTCCAGACCTCCAGCCTAACTGTGCCCTCGTCTGCCCAACCGCAATCGGCAGTCACCGATCTCGATGAATCTCCTGTGCTAGGATTACCTGGAAGTTTTGTTCTTACGCCACCGACGACGCACCAGAGTCAAGACCATCAGCTTTTGCAACCCAACGTCTTCCATGCCCCTGACCAGCCCCTCCCTGCTCAGACACCTGACATTGAGCAATCGGAGCTGGGCGTCAGAGAATCGATACCCATCATGCTCAGCGATGAGCAGTCTCCAAAACCGTGGAGGCCTGACAGCGACACCTTCAACGAAGGTTTGAAGGCCTTGTCCTTTGATTACAAGTCTGATCGAGGATATGATGCCAACGATTCATCTTATCCAAAACGAGACACCCTGTATCCAGACGATTCGGTCAGCGTAGCCCCTCATCGAAAGCGCGTGTCTCTAACACCAAACACCGAGACCTACAGCGTTGTCAACTCAGTGTTGAACATGTACCATCAGTCGCCAGTTATTACACCAGAACTAGCATCCGTGTCTCGAGAAAGAGTACATCAAGTCTCCCCTGTAATTGCACAACACAAGGACTGGGGCTCAAAGGAGGCTACCGAGACCTATCTGGCTCGATTGCTCAGCGATGCAAACGGGTCGGCACGCGACATGCCCAATCATGAGTTCAACAACCCAACCTCACCACCGCGGCCGTCGAGAGATCCCCCACAACCTCCTCAGCAACTACCAGATGCTGCTTCGGGTGGTACTGCCATCATATATCCTTCGTCGTCGCGGCGTTACTCTGGCGCATCTACAACCACGACCATCCAGGAAGATGCATCTCACTCGGGCAGTTCCTCAGGAAATCGTTCTCGAAACGCATTATCGCCAAGTTCTTCCAACGAGCGTCCATTAGCTCCCATGAATGACCTCGAGCTACCACAGCTTGCCTGGACCGATGGTGGGCTTGGATTGGACCTACAACATTCCATGCCGCATTCGCCCATACAAAACCCACCACCTCGTCCCAACTACTCACCCCCGCCTCCTCCTGTTCAGCCGTCCATTGATGGCCAAGTAGCTTCGCAAACTTCCCAGTACAATTCTCTCCCACAACACCACCAGCTCTCTCGAACCGCGCTCAGCGACGAGCAATTCGAGATGCATCCCTCCCGATCGCGCACACCCGTCATCCATATCCATGAGAAGAGCCTAGAAGATCGTTATGGCACCCCACAGCCCATTGACACGTCTGTCCCGACATCAAGCGAAGGTGAAAAAGGTGAAGACGGCCAGCCTGACCCGGTGAAACAGGCCCTGATCAAGCGGTATCGAACACTGGAAGAGTTGTTGACAACCGAGCATCAATTCTGCATCGATATGATGATCGCACACAACATCTTCGAAGCTACAGCGCAGAACCTGATGAGCGAAAAGGAGAAGAGACTGTTGTTTAGCAATTGTAAAGAACTCGAGAAATTTTCCTTGTCGCTATTCCGGGCCTTCAAGAAAGCTGCAAAGCCCATCGTCAACTACGAGATACCGCCTCCAACCGGTCCTTGGAATCGCGATTCGACTGACAGCAAATCGGGCGACGGCCAGGAATCATCTGCAAATGCTCAAAGACCATCCGAGGACTCTACGAATCAATTCGAGAACTGTACGCTAGAGAATGACCGCTTGACGACGATTGGCCAGGTGTTCCTGGACAACAAGGAAAAAATGGAAAGACTCTACACGACCTATTTCTTGAATCAGGACAATGCGAGCGCCTACATCAAAAGGAACCAGGGAAATGAGATTCTGTCTGGCTGGGTAACTGCTTGTTTTGAGCAGGTGGAGAACATGACTCAAGCATGGGATCTGGATTCTCTTCTCTTGAAGCCCTGCCAACGTTTACTCAAGTATCCGTTGATTCTCCAGTCATTACAAGAGATTACTGACCCCGACCACCCGGATCTGCCAAAGATCAAGGAGGCCTTTGAGGAACTCAAGGCAATGAGCCAACGCATAAACCAGGCCAAGGCTCGTTCAGACACCTTCCGCGCTGCCGCTTCCGAGGGCAAGAAAGAAAAGAAGAGCGGACTAGGTAAGACATTTGTCAAAGCGTTTATTCCCAAGGTCGATAAAAGCAAGGCATATGATGAGGCAGACAAGACTTTCAAAGACCAGGACTACAAATCCAAGGAGCAAAAGTTCGGTGGTCATTTCTTCCAGCTGCAGATTGTTATTCGCGACTTTGAGCAATATCTTGAAGCCATCACCGAGCACTATCTACAACTCAATATTGTCTTCTTGGGCTTCATCACCGTTTGCGAGGTGGCCCCATCGGTATACCCTGAGATTGAGAGCACGTGGCGAAAGTGGGCAATGGCCCACTTTGAGCTGCAAAACAAAGCGTTGGAAGAGCATGTAAGTGAAGGAAAAAGCAAAGAACTTATGAAACGAGGAAGAAAAAAACTTGATAGTACAGACAATGCTGACTGTAGATCAGAAAGCCGCCGTTCGGAGCCGCGTGCTGAAACCCGTTGGAGACCTCTGGGAAATGTGGGTGTCGTACCAGAAGACTATCGAACAGCGCAAAAAGTACCTATTGTATTATGTCAAGCACAAGCAGGCACTCGACCGCGGCGAGAAAGTAGATCCTGACCTGGAAGAGTCAGCGAAGAAGTTTTCTACGATCAACGACACACTCAAGCATGAGCTGCCTCTGCTTTACGAGAGAACAAAGGGTCTTATGCGCACACTCATGACGCTATTCATGTGTTTGCAAAAGGACTGGTACAAGACTTGCTCGAAGAAGATCCTTCCACTGCTCGAAAGCGAACCACAGCACACGACATCACTTCGTTATGACCTGGAATCGTATGTCGAGCGCTTCCACTCCGACTATAAGCCGATGCAGGAGCTGGCCAACAAACTCGGCATTGTCAACCGGAACCTTCTGATCGACATCTCCAACATGACCTCACCTGTTCCCACATTCTCTTCTGATGGCGGTGCCTCTTCCCGTAACTCTTCTTCTCGACGCACCGAGTCGATGAGCAGCGAAACGTCCATCATTGACTCTCGGAATCGCAATAGTAGCGGTTATGCTCCACGATCACATCCACGAAGCATTGACAACCCACCTCGTTCTTCTCCTTCAGGGCCCGCATACCCCTCACTGTATCCGCCCAATGCACCAGCACGGGCGGGTCCTGGACCTACATCGCTACGCGAGGCACGAGCGCTCAGCCCTACTTCTGACAATAGCGACTCTACCGTTATACACAGTGAACGCCGCAACACTGGCTCTTCTCGCGGTAACCAGAACTACATGGGCCTGGATGGTGCCGTCGACATCGAACACTCGCCGTCGGTGTCTCATGCGTTCGACTTTCCACCTCAGCTCGGACCGTCCTTCCTATCCCCGGCGCAACCCATCACGCACACCATCTCAGCACCCACTTCACAGCCAACATCCCTCCCTGGATCATCGCGCGCATCTGGCGTCTTCAACTCTGCCCTACCAATGTCCGATTCACCTGCTCGAGGCAGCGTTGAAGATCTACCCACTACTCCCGCGGAGACGGAAGAACCCGAAGTGCTCTTCCTGGCCGCCAGTCTGTTCGAATTCAACATCGCTCACGACCGCCGTGAAGGCGGTATACCTTACCTTGTTTATGTGCCTGGTGAGATTTTCGACGTCATTGGTATGAAAGGTGAGCTTTGGCTCGCTCGTAATCAAGACGATGCCACCAAAACTGTGGGATGGATATGGGAAAAACATTTTGCTCGCATCCTGCCTGAAGATGCATAGAAATACCGCCTCGGGCCTTCTCCCCACTTGGAGGGCCAGTCCTGTTATGGGTCGCGTGGGCGTTCTTTGGCGAAAGACTGGCTCGCGCCCAAATCGGCAGCGTAGCCTCTTTGCATGCTTTGTCGCTTTATCCTCGTTTCTCTCTCTTATGTGATTCCCCACCGGTTTCTTGCTTATCGTCTTTCTCCAAACCAAAACCAGAGTTTCTTACTTCCACTTCTTCTTCAACTCGCGACGAGGGATTTAGGGCCGGCGTACGGGGAAAGGGGATAACTCTACTATCCAAAGTCAAATGGAGCATTTCTGGCGTCTCTTCTTGTTTTGTTTTCCAAAACCCTACTTGTATGTCACTTACGAGAAGACGATTTTCCCCCTTTTCTCTCTCTCACACACATTTTGAAATATCCCAACTTCTGCATGGTTGGTCGAGCTTGACATGTATGGGTTGTGTTATTTCTTTTAATTTCCCTTCGAGTCATACTGGCAACGGTTGCCAATCCCTCGTCGCACAGTGTACAACAACCAATCAAAAAGACTCATGATGCATTTTGGCTCTGAATAACAAGAATCGTGTTTCTATGTATTGGCTGATTCTATATCTTTGGTGTGAGCATCGTCAGTGATGAAAAATGATCTTGTCTCAACTTGGCATAAGCGAAACTCTCTACTCCTCCATTTCCGATCCGCTCTCGCTGTCGTCCCCTTCACTCCCAGACATCTCCTCGTCTTCATCCTCATCATCCTTGTCGTCTTCGTCACCTTCCAGGCCATACGCATCCTGGAAGTCGGCAAGCTGCTTGAGCTGGATCTTGAAACCCGCGTTTTCAAAGTCCTTCTTGAGACCCTGTTGAGAGAAAAAATCAAAATCAGTATGCCTGGCTAAGAATAGTAAATGTAAAGAAAGGGAGGTCACTACTCACATCTGTCATGATGCCGCCACATGTGACTACCAAATCCGTCTTTTCAGGCTCAAACACATTGGCGACGACCTCTTGGAGAATCTTTCGGACATCCTCCTCAGTCACCTTGCGCACTTCGCGCAGGGCCCAGTCCTGCCAGTCTTTTCCGACACCCCGCGTCACCAGGTCAATGAACGAGCTCCTCGCTGCATCGACAATGGTGGCTCGTTCATCAACAAATTCACGCACGATACTCGAGATGGCGCCTTCCAGCTCCAACTTGTCGAACTTCTGTGTGCCGTCACCGTATTCCTTGACAACCGTCTTAGCCTTGTTGTACGCAGCGAACACATTTGGAGACTTTGAGATGCGGAACTTGAGCAGGCCTGTCTCGGGATCGCGGAAGAAATTGCTACCGTAGGCGAGACCAGTGCCGCGGATGGACTGCCACATGGGGCCTTCAACGGCGTCAAGGTATGCAAGTGCGACCATCAGAGGAGGGAGCTGGGCGTTTGTGTAGCCCTTCGGCCCCTTGGATGTCAAGACTGCGAATGAAGAGTCAATAGGCATGGGGATGATGTAGTGGGTACCGCCTGGGTTGCGTCCAACATCTGAGAGCAGGGCATTCCTGTCATCGATTGGGTTGACGGTTGGCTCTGGTCCTGGCTTGAATGCATCTGTGAGGTGCTTGAATGTTGATACTGGGTTTGATAGTGTTTCGAGGTTTGCGGTTACAAGAACGCGCATATTCGAAAACGTCAACAGATGCTTGCGTAGGGCTTCGAGCTTGTCGAGGACCTGTTGTGGCTCGGTCTTCAGAAGCTTCAGAATACGCTTCAAATACAGGCCCTTGACGAGTGTACCAGTCGCGCGAACAGCCGATGCGGCATCGTAGTGGATCATGCGGTCGACTGCAAAGCTCATAGCGTTGCCGTCACGCTTTTCTTCGGGAACATCAGCCAGCATCTTCTTCACAGCAGAGATGATGCGTTCAGTGTCGAAGATGGAGTCTACCAACATCGACCTTAGCCACAGGACAACTGTTTCAAATTTGTCGGCCTCGGCAACGAAAGGAATGTAGATCATCTCGGAGCTTCCAATGTCTGAACCGCGGTCCATTGAATATTCGATGGTGTCCTGTTCGAGCTTCGTAATGACTTCCTCAAACTCTATGCGTTTTCCGTCTCTCATGATAGGAGTGGCGAAGAAGTTCGTAAGGTAGACGCCAAGTAGAGGCTTCAGTTCGGTAGGTAGGCAGGCAGTACCCAATGCCAATCCAAAGTGTACAAAAGATGTCGGTATATGTTCAAAATGTACGAACAGAGGAAGTCCATTCTCGTCCTTGTCAACAATCTTCTGGATGGAGTTTTCTTGGATGCCGAGCTTCTTTGCCAATCCCGATCGTGCTGTGGTGGTTTGGAAAAAGTGAATGGACTCGGTGCTTGGAACCTTTACACCAGCAATGATCTCCTCCGGGATAGGCTTGTCGTTTTCCTCCTGAGCCTCCTTCAGCTTCTTCGTTAGAGCCTTCAACCCTTCTTCACCTAGTTTCTCTTGCTGTGCCTTGACGCGAGCGACCTCGTCGGCTTTAATCTTTTCTGAAAGGGCTTTGGAGGGTTTACCGAGGATTGAGACATGGTGCGCATCCACCATCCACTTATTCAGGTAGGCTCTCCACTCCTCCTCTGTCCATTTCTCTAAAGTATCAAAGACATCGAGAGTGGCCATTGCATCCTTGAGATGAACACCTTGCCGATCGCCGAACACGTGATCCTTGATGATCGGGTCTTTGTATTCGTCTAAGCCGATTTCTGACATGTACCGCGTCTGCCTTTTGAAGCGGTGAAGACAGTCTTTGAGGTAGCTCATATCGAGTGGTTTAGAGGCATGGTCTTTGAGAACTTCAAAAAATCGTTTCTCGGCCTCAGCAAGCTTGTCCGTCTCCACCGATGAAAGCGTCCACCAGATGATCATATCATAGTGACCTTTGCACCAGTAGTAGACCATGCTAGCGAGATGTTCCTTTTCCACAAGGGTGTTGACGAGGATCGATACAGATGAGCCAGCGAGGTAGTTGAGAAGGGTATTGATGGCCGTCTCTCCAAGGTCATCAGTAGTTTCTGGTCCCAGAAAGGCAATCTGGACTTCTCCTGTCGACTCGTCTTCTTCTGGAAACTCTACCGTGTCGACTATGGTTCTGCTTAGCGGAGGGGTGCGCGGTGACTCCACCCATGGGCGTCTGAATGGAGCGTCATAAGCCGGTACGTGATCGATAATGTCGTCCTCAAATTTATCCAGAACTTCCAAAAGATTCGGATGGTCGACCTCTCCAATGATGATGACCCGCAGGTTCTTAGGCTGGTACATGTCTCGATGGAACTGGCGAATTCGCTCTGCAGTTGAAACCCTTAGGTTCTCCATTAAGCCACCCGTCTCCATGCGAAACCCATCGCCTTCGGGGTACAGGAGGCGACGCATCTGAAGATCCATCAGGTCACCCTGCAAGTTCTGTCGCCCTTGCATCTCGGAGTAGACGACCCTTTGGAACTGTCAGCAGTCATGTTTGAATTTTCGAGGCAGCTTACCCTGCATCTTCGCCTTTTCCATCAACGTGATGAACCTCGGTGTAGCAACCAGCATCGGTCAGCGTGGGAACGATAAGATGGTCAAGGTAAATTGGCAGCAGTTGTGCAAAGCCTTCCCAGCCTGCAGTGGAAAGAGTGTATACTGTTTCTGAGACATCTGTCCACGCATTGGTGTCCGAGTATGAGCGGGTAGCAATCTTGTCTAAGACGCCCTTGAAGGGGTACTTTCGTGAGCCCATGAAACAGAGATGCTCCAATGTATGTGCTGCCTCTTATTAGGGACATGTATAGGGATTCGAATAAGCATACTCACGTGCACCGGAATCATCGTGAATTTCTGTAGCTACTGCAAAGTTGCCATATACCTTTGGGCCCTTTCGATCGACCACAACTACACGCAGCCCCGTGCGCTGAGATTCGTATTGAGTAAAAGTGGCGTCAGCATAGTTTGCATTGAACTGCTGGATTTTCTTGAAATGCGTCTCCTGCGTCACGGAACCCATGGTGGCGAGTTTGGAAGACTGGAGTGTCGATGCAGGCCAATTGATCGGAGTAGGGTTGGTCGGTAGTCAAGTGACTGGTACAGACAGCCTTATCCGGATTGGTATTACTATTGTTATGTTAGTCAATCCTATGCACAGCCAATACCAGGAGCATAGTTGAGTCGTCGGCACCCATGAGACATGCCGTGGTGCTCCTTGGAGCCCGGGGTTGCGACCAGGACCTCCTTTGTCTTGGAGCTGAATACGACATTGTAAAGAGCATAGATACAGACTCAGGGTCTGATGAAGTGAAGTGAAGGCAAGAGGATGACACACCGGTAAGGCAAACGTGGAGTGGCGCGGCAAGGGCGTAGCAGCAAGTATCTGCGATGCCAGTCTCCTGGATAACTATCAAAGACGCTGTTCCTGAGCAGAATACTAGGAAAGGAAGGTATACAGTTGGTTATCTCCTATGCTGCATTCGAGTGCACGTGCCGGGGACCTATACAAAGAATCGGCCACCCAGTTTGTGGTGGCGGGGTAAGTGTGGCGGGGCAGTGACACCAGGGCTGACGTCGCCTGAACGTCCGTGCAGCTTGGATGTCCATGTTGCACATTTCGCGTCTCTCCAGATACCAGCATGACAACCGCCTGCTAGCCGCAAATGCCTTTGCAAGTATCCGACGAGCAACTGGGTGACGCGCTCCTTCAGTCGGCTGAACACGGGGCATTTCCCCAAGACGAGCATGTAGCATCTTCTACAGTCCCGCCCAGCGCGCTTCCCAAACTGCTAGAGGTGGTCAACAAGACCCGCGAGGACACCAAAGTATGCGAAGACACGTGGCCTCTCTCGTAGCATCGACATTGACTGTTTGTCCCAGAACGAAGTCCGCAAGCTTTCCCGAGAAGCCGCACCTGATGTCGATGGTTGGATTACCCAGGCACGCAAGCTACAGGACGATATCAAACGCTCGCAGGACACGGCCAAAGAAATTGTGAAGCAGGCAGAAGCAGGCAAGGAAAACACAGCACGCGTACAAGATGCCGCAAGCAAAGTCAGCCTGCTGCATACGGAGATTGCATACAATGAAACCCTGGCGCAAGCTGTGGAGCAACTGAGAGACATATCTACTTTGCTCGACTCGGCGCAGAACGCAGCTGTACATGGCCATGTTATACACGCCATCGGTACTCTGGAAGATGCACATGGCGCTTTCAAGAGACTCGGTCCCTTTATGAACACAAGGGTGGTGGGAGTGCTCAGAAACAAGGAGGAACAGCTGAAGAAGGCCATCGTAGAGACTGTCACAGATTCATGGAACGGTCTGATATCCGTGGACAATGTCAACCATAGAATCTCACTGCACCAGTCGATCGAACGAGAGGCCAAGGTCGACATCAACACCACCACTGAAGCTTTGGTGAAGCTGGGCCTTCTTGACAATCTGATCAGCCGCTTGTGCCGCGATTTGGAGAGAGTCATAATCTCTCCCCGTCTTGTAACGGGCAGCGACCGCGTCGTATCCGCATTCAAGATTCAGGGAGATGACATACAACGTACAGGCCCAGTGAACGATGGAAGCGTCAAGGCCACGATTGAAGACATTCATTCCATCGCCGATTACCTAAGCACACGTTTACCATCCAACATCGCAGTCTCACTGTCACACAGAGTTGTCCCCATCATCGCGTCCCGTCTAATATCAAATCATCTGCTACCAGCCGTGCCACTTTCGACAGAGGGTATCCCTCAATTCCAAGAGTCACTCTCCTATGTCTTAGGCCTCGTAGAGTACTTGGATGAGCTTGGATGGTCTGGTCAGAACCGTCTCACAGAATGGGTTGACAAGTCTTCGGAAATATGGCTAGCCAAGCAAAAAGAAGCCGCAATCGCCGGAGTCCAGGCCATGTTTCCCAAAAAGGTGCTTGAGAAAAAGACTGTGGAGAGGGTTGAGACACAGATTATATCAAAAGGGGATGCGCTACACGCGGGTGACGACCAAGATGATGACTGGGCTGCAGATTGGGATGGGGAAGACGAGGCAACAAAAGAGCAAAAGGCACCGGTAGAGGAAGAAGACATGAGTGCGTGGGGTGATGAGGTCGACGTGCCCGATGAGGAGCCAAAGCAAGAAGTCGCCAAGGAGAAACCATCAGATGAAGAGGATGCAGAAGACTGGGGTGCGGACTGGGACGATGAAACCGAGTCCAAGTCAGCTGCTACGCCAGATTCCCCGGTCAAGTCACCGGCATCACCAAACACAAAGAAGAAGCCGGTACAGCAGAAAGCGCCGACGCAACAGGAGATGACGCTGCGGGAGACATACACTGTTACAGCGATCCCAGATGCTATCATGGATATCATCTTGCAGGTTCTAAGAGACGTAGATGCTCTCAATTCGGCTGAGCATGTCAAGTCAGCCATTTCGCCTGCGAGTGGAGGCTTATATGCAATTCCTAGCCTAGTCTTGGCCATGTATCGGGCCACCGCCGTCATGCATTACTCCAAGGATGTTGCCAGTAACATGCTCATATACAATGACTGCCAGCGGTTATCGGATCGACTACGACTCTTCCTACAAGAACAAGATGAAAGAGACAAATCATCCACCTTACCGAACCACCTACAGCCTTCGAAGCGCCTGAAACCGCTACTGGAGGCTGACATGAAGACCATAGATGGATTTGGCAAGCGTGCGTACGGGCGTGAGATGGAATCGCAACGACAAATAATCAGGGACCACTTAGAAGATGCACAAGGCTTTCAAGACTGCACCAACGTCCCTTTCGTCACAGTATGCGACAATGCCATCGCTACGACCATCGACAGGATAGGAGACGTGAAGCGGCAATGGCAAAACGTCCTCTCTAAGAGTGCTTTGCTCCAGTCGCTCGGTTCACTAGTGTCAGCAGCCCTCACCAAGTTTGTCAATGACGTGGAGGACAAAGCGGACATTGCTGAGGATGAATCTCGAAAACTGCACGGGTACTGTGTTTCGCTTTCTACTCTGGCACAGCACTTCCAGGTCGAGGACGACAATGGAGAGATGAGGGACATGGCTGGTATCTACACACCCAACTGGTTCAAATTCCAATATCTCAGTGAGATCCTGGATAGTAGCCTTGCAGACATCAAATACTTCTGGACGGATGGAGAATTGAAGCTAGAGATGGAAGCCGAAGAGGTGATTGGTTTGATTGAAGCATTGTTTGCGCCTAGTGATCATCGGAGGAGAGCGATTGCTGAAATCAGGAGAACAAGTATGCAGTAAGGAAGGCTAGTCATACCCCAATGTAAATTCTCGTCGCCGATCGATTGCTATTCAAGATTTAGATTTGGAGAATACTACATCTGTCATACGCATGCGGAAGGCCTTCTGTGAAATAACGTGAATCATGCTACTGGACCAGCCTCCGGAGGTGCGCGAACGCCGACTGGCTGATGTCCCCGCGCTAACCTCTTTCAAGAAAAAGTTCAAGATCCCGAAATTTCCAAAAGCTTCCCAGTATTCATCGTCGCCAGCAACAACCTTCCAACAAGTAGCCGGCCAAACAACCATACCATGGATTCCGAAGCAGCAGAGACTAAGGTGCAGATTCGCCTCACTACGCGCGATCCTGGACTGCAGATTTCAGAGGAACCCAGTACTTTGCTTGTACAAACATGTAAGTATTCTTTGCAAGATGACAAACTGCGCGCTCTTGTGTCGCAACATGTTGCGCAAGTCAAGGTGGCTTATATACTCGCTTCATGCTGACAGCATGTGCCTCTAGCTTTAACGCGCCACAAACTCTCGACTCTTGTAAACGAGCTCCTCCACCGTGGGGACGAGAACCGCATTCCGTTCGACATTCTCATCAATGGCGAATTTCTGCGCACAACTATCGACCAGTTCCTTACAAAGAACGGTATCAATGCCGAAGCGACTCTCGACGTGGAATACACTAGGGCGCTGGTACCGCCCTTGAACGTTACCAGCTTCGAGCATGACGACTGGGTTTCTGCGGTGGACGTCCTGTCAGGCGTGCAAAGTGGGCAAGAGAGGATATTGAGCGCAAGCTACGACGGGCTCCTGCGAGTCTGGAACACTTCTGGCGATGTTTTGGCGACTTCTGAAGCCCCCAACAATGGAGGTCGGATTACCAGCTTGAAGACGGCAAAGTGGTTGTCTGAGAAAAAGATGGTGGCTGCCGGCTTGGACAATACGGTTCGTGTGTACAAGTATGACGATGATGCGCGAACGATCACAACCGCACTGGAGCTCTTCAACCACCGCTGGGGTGTGGAGGACGTTGCAGTTCATGCGCCGTCGAACCGAATTCTTTCCGCATCATCAGATACTACTGTCTCGCTCTTCTCAAGTAATGCGAAGGAGAACCCAGTAGCACCATCCAACCTACTTCCAGACTCGACAGTTGCTTCTAACAAGCGACAAAAACTCTCAAAGCCAGACCGTACAGTTCCAGCTCGAGGCGCACTGGCTACTTTTACTGGTCACAGTGCGCCAGTATCTAGCGTCATATTCAAGCCAGATGATGCAACAGTCGCATACTCTGCCTCACACGATCACACCCTGAAGACGTGGGATCTGCCCACTGCGACATGTGTGGATACACGAACGACAGGCCACTCGCTTCTTTCTTTGTGCGCTATTCCTTCGCGCAATCTTCTGGCAACCGGTACCTCTGCACGACACATTACTCTGATCGACCCGCGTGTGTCAGCTACTCAGATCAGTGTAATGACGCTGCGGGGTCACAAGAACGGCGTCGTATCCTTGGACACAGATCCGTCTTCCGAACATAACCTCGCTTCTGCATCTCACGACGGCACAGTCCAGATCTGGGATCTTAGAAATGTTACTACAGGTGGCCAGGTCGGCGAGGGCATGGCAGGCGAGAGCGTGTACACAATCTACCGGCAGTCGCGGGATGGCGAGGCTGCCAAGAGCCATGGAGAGGGCGTGAAGGTCTTCAGCGTTTGCTGGGATCGCCAGGTGGGCATTGTATCCGGTGGTGAAGATAAGCGGGTACAAATCAACCGTGCGATGGGATCGTGAGGGCCGAGTTGCAAAAGAAAAAATATGTGGTGACAAGCACCGGTGTTTGGGCGCATGTGTTAGATACCATTTTCTGGCTAGGTAAAGGGAACAAAAAAGTTGAGCTGTTCCAAGGAGCCGCAAGCATCTTCAGTCCCCCCAACTCTTTGTAATGGGACGCCTCGTCTAACTACGTAGATGTCCATGCTCAAATGAAAGGGTATCAAATCGCAATCTCGGGTTTCTTAGCCCATGCTCCCTTTCCACATCCGCTGCGAAGAGACATCCTTCTGCTCTTTTCCTTCCCCCGGCACCTGTCGCCAACCCACGTCTCTGAGAGCCCTTTATCTCTCTCTCTTAGCACGACCGCATTTCCGCTCTGTAACCTTCTGCGTTAGGAAATCCAGCCAAGGGCCTGCCCCTCTCCTCCATATAACATCCTGTCTTTCAATTACTCTCTCATACCCCTTCATACCAAGTGTCCCGGCAACAAGAAGTTCGCCACACCCTCTTTAACCGCGTATTCATGCTGGCATGCGCCACAGACTAGCTTTCCTTCTTTTATACATGTCTCAAGCAGTATCCTGTGCAAATCCTTTGCCGTCTGGCTAGGCTCCTCGTCTTCTTGTCCTGGCGGCGCATCGGTGGTGTCTAGTACGGAAGTAGAAGACTCGACGAGATCAGCTGGTGTGGGCGCTGTAGCTGGGAGTTCAGGGAGACCGAGCTGTGTAAAAATGAAAAGATAAATGTTAGCTTGTATACGCTTGAATTAAATACGATTTATTCTTTTCTGCGAAATCTTTCTGCCCGGAGAGATGTTGTCAGGAGGGAAATTGGCGTTGTCGCATACCTCACTGCAAATGACTCTCAGCTCATCCCACAAAATGCGGGGAAGGATGTTTTTCAGAAAGGCCAGGTTTACGTCTGCCTCGACGATTTCGAGTTCGGCATCGCGGGGGTGCAGGGGAAAGGACGCAGGGTTCGTTTTGCAGGTTTTGATGGCGCAGGTGAGGAAGTTGAGGGTGAGGAGCTTCATGGTTCGCGTGCGTGTGTGGGTTTGGATTGGCGTGTAGGTTGACTTTCGGGATGAAACTGGCCTGATGGGCTGGGAGTTCGAGCTGGTAGAGAACGTGATAGAGTAAAGGTGGTGGTTGTAGAGTATGATCCAATTCGCAGTTCGTAGCGGGTGGGGGATTTGCGACAGAATAATTTTTGGCGCGTCGGGAGCGGGCTGGCTTCGGTGGTGGGGTAAGGAACGCTATCATTGGGAAACTTAAATTTATGCTTATTTTTGTCCAACACAAAGATTGTCTGCACTCCCTGCCTGGCTTGTTTGTTCCGCTTGCAAAATTCGTCTTGACGTCATCTTTTGGAGGGGATGGTATCGGTTTTCAGCCTTCCTCTCCCAATATGATATCCTCTAGTTTACGAAGATTACTTATAACTAACGCATAAAGATCCATTGTAGATTAAGCAGAGACTGATTTATTAGTCTTCTTATCCTGGCTTGCATCAACTGGCAGGAAAATCGTATTTCAACCCTTCATCGCTCGTGTTCGCTATCTACCGCTTCCCCGCATCCTCCAACACCAAATCCGTCGCCCTCTCACTCAACATGAAGGTTGAGACCGCTGGGAATGCTCCTGGGCACCTAGGAAAAGCACTTGCGTCGACAACCCGCAGACCCTGTACCCCCTTGACCCTCAGCCTGTTGTCCAATACAGCCATGGGATCGGAGTCTGGGCCAACTTTGTTTGTACTGGTAGGATGATGTCCAAAAACCTGATCTTCTATATAGTTCCTGTCAATATCAATGTCCTTGCAGTACCCGCTTTCGAGGATATCGGCTGGAGGGCAGGGAGGAGAAACCGGCATGATGGGACCAACCGGTGCCTCGGTTGTCCTGAAGGCTTTGCGTACAAAGGCCAGGGTATCCAGAATGGCGTTCATGTCCGTCTCTGCGCCCGTGATAAAGTAATTCAGATTAACCTCGGGTGTTTCCGTCGGGTCAGCAGAGCGAATCCTGACGTATCCAGCCGTGTTTTGCGGGTGCATTTTGACCGTAGACCAGGAAAACGTTGTCGGAGGAATCAGTGTCTGGTTTTGACTTGTGACAGGGGCGAAACCTCGGAAGACGCTGCCAGGAAAACCAAACATGAGCATGTCCCGCTCGTTTTCGACGGCATGCGGCGTTTTGAGGAGGAAGGCGTTTGAGTTGACGCCACCGCGTGCATATGGTCCCTGACCCTGGTACCAGAGGTCAACGCAGGGGTCTCCAGGTGTACCGAATGTGCATTTTGGTGCGTTGGGGTCGGCAGGCACGGTGATTTTGACATTTGCATTGCCATACATGGGTATTTCATAGTTATCTTGAAGGTTACGGCCTACGCCTGGCAAATCGGAGACCACAGTAATGCCGTACTTTTCAAGAAGGGCTTTGGGTCCGATACCAGAGAGCTGCAGGAGCTGGGGCGAGTTGAAGGCACCACCTGAGACAATTACTTCTTTGCGAGCGAAGGCTGTTTTGGGAGTGCCTGCTGCAGTAGTGCCGTTCCGTCGCGGGTCCGCTTTGTACACAGATTTGCCTTGGAGATACTCGACGCCCACGGCTCGCGCCTTGGTACCGTTGCCACCACAAGTGTCAAACAGTACCTTAGTAACCAAGGACTCAAGCTGCAGGTTAAGTGGATACTTTTGCGTTCCATTCAGATTCGTTGCATTTCGCGTCTCTAGAATTCTGTCACGCGGACTGAATCGTTTCCACGTTGGCGTGACATGGAAAGGTAGAGCCCAGAGCCCTTCAGCTTGATCCCGGTCTGGGCCAAGATAATTTGGATCACTGACGATATCATCCAGCACCTTTTCCGGGTCTCTGCCAACGAGTTTCAAGGCTGCTTGGAAGACCTTTAAGCGAAGACTAGCTGCTGCCTGGGTCGCACGGTCGGCTACGTTGGTTTGCAGCCAGCCGGCGAATCCATGGCCTGGGGTGCCTGGTTCGAGGTAATTGTTATGTTCGATTTTCTCGAAGTACTTGCGCATTCGGTCACCACTAATCCAGTCAGCACACTTTGCCAACCGTTGCAACTGAATGACTGCTTACCTCCAGAGCTCATCGTTAGCTCCCTTGTCAAATATGTCCCAGTCACTTTCACTCGGCAGAAACGTCGCTGCTGCGTTGATAACGGCACTGCCACCAAGGGTCGCGCCTCGGGGGTAGAAAACCCCCAGTCTCTCAGCACCCACATATCCGTCGACACTCGGGTCCTTTCCAACCCAGTCTTCTGATATCAGCATCAAGTCTTATAAAGGACTCATCAAAGAAGCTACTCACACTCTCCGTTTGGCAGTCTCCAAACCAGCAGATTGTACCTCTTCAGCCTCTCTTCATCATCATCATGTCTAACGAAGAAATGCCATGCAGCATCAACATTTCCAAAGCT
The DNA here is from genome assembly GCA_026262405.1 of Curvularia hawaiiensis. Lineage (NCBI taxonomy): Eukaryota > Fungi > Ascomycota > Dothideomycetes > Pleosporales > Pleosporaceae > Curvularia > Curvularia hawaiiensis. The sequence continues at coordinate 66,194 of JAODYC010000078.1, forward strand.
ATTCAGCGCGAGGATTTGAGTACGTATATCAAACGTAGCATCAGAACCTGCTTCAATCAACAGGACCGAGTGTCCAGCAAGCGCAAGATTGGTGGCAATGGTTCCGCCTCCGGGGCCCGAGCCAGTAACAATGTAGTCATAAGTGTTTGAAGAGTTTGCTGTGGCCTGGGCCGGAGTGCAGGATGGAGCAGAGGCAAGGACCAGCGCAGGCAAACAAAGGTAGAACGTTGCGTCAAATTTCATGATGACGAACAGATGAGCAACAGAAACAAATAGTTGAGATTTGAAAAGAGAATCGGCCCGTCAATATTTGTACGTCCTTTGGAAAGTCTCGATAACATGCTGATCCCCACTTTCTACGCGGGGATGGGTATTGCACGCACGGAAAAGCTCAATTGCCGGATCGTCGCTTGCTTCTATCCGCACCTCCCATATCTTGAAATGGTCTTCTTGGAACGTTACACACATCTTTCGTAGCAGGTTGCCCATTGGCTGGATAGATGAACCAGGTATACAGGCACTCGAATCTAGTTAGCTCTTCGTATCTCAGAGGCGCCGGGCCCATGGCGCCAAGTATTCAGAGATATTCGTTCGAGTATTCATTGAGCCAATCGGGATTTTTCATCTAATATAGGCAAGTAGCTTGTCTCGCTTTAATGAATTGTATGTCGAAGACGCGAGTTACTAGTCGCAGCCTTGCCCTAATGAGATATAAGCAAATACAAAAGGAGAAAGCCTCATGCTGACTACTATTTTGTAAGCAGGTACAAGGTGCATTGACTAAGACGATGCATGTCGGGCTGTGCTCAGCCGGGGTTGGTGTATGTATACTTCTTGTCAACCAAAACGACCAATGAACACAGAGTCGGTGTAGAACGATCAGCTCAAGTTCAAGCACCACAAAAAACTGTAGCAATTTGGGAACATACAATGCTTATAGTACCTGGTTGATATGTCGGGTTCGAAAGCTAGTGTCTTTGCCCTCTCTCGATAGTTCACATGTCATATTGTTTTTGTCCTCTTAGAGACACAGTAAGAGCAGGTCCGTTCATCAGTCTGAACACAATCAGATAATTTTTCATTTTTGCAAGCAGCTCTGACTACTGGAAGCTCTTCAGCAGCTCCTGCAGCTGTGAGTATGTGTCTTCCGGGTTCTTGACCTTGTGTCCAATGGTCCGCTTATCACTGTAGATTTCCCAGTCGTTTCCGCCCTCGTATGCCTTGTCACCGAAGAAGTGGATCTTGTCATAGACAACTCCTGTAATATCCTTCTCGGCCTCAATATGGCGCAAGCAGTAGGTCTTGTCCCAGCCAGTGGGGAAGACGTCAAATGAGATTTGGCCGCCGATAGAGTAGGTCAATCCGTAGTCAGGGAAGGCTTCCTTGAGCTTTGCGACCATGGTTTCCCTGATCTTGTGTTCGAGGTCGTACTTCTGGTACTCGTTTCGCTCTTCGGTGGAGGCGTTACGGCCAATGGGCGAGACGTTGATCATGCCGTTTCGGAACTCGATAAAGGTGCCGCGCTTGATGGGAATATCGAGATCAGCGATGTAGTGAAGGATCCTGCGGGTTGGAATCAGCCATGCTCCGTAATTCCATGAACTCGAACATACCACTTTGCCAGCGCCTTGTACTTCTCCTCGCCAATCCAACCAATGAAGCTCTGGCTGGACAACACCTCACCCATGCGGATGGCAGTGAGTCCGTTCTCAGCGAAGCAAAAGTCAAATAGTGACTCGACTTCCACTGGTCCGCCAAGTTGCTCCTGCTGTTTGGCGAGGTTGGAGCCGCCAACGAAGCCGATGGCGCACTTGTGTCGCAGTTCTGAGAGCAATTGAAGCATCTCCGGCTTCACCAGCTAGAGGCTTGTTAGCGGTCTATACTCCATGTATCATGTAGAACTGAGCGCACTTGACGGGGTTTTGTGAGCGTGTCGTCAACATCGAAGAGCAAGACTGTGTTCTTGACCGGGCGCTGGTCGAGCGGGGGGTAAACAGCAGCTGCAGCGGCCATGGTAGGTATCGAATGAGATGATCTTTCTTTTTCGTAATATACAGTGACGCCAGGCACCCAGCAGAAGTCTTCGACAAGAGGTAACAAGGCAGCTGTTATGTTTGTGGGTACAGTGAGGAGGGCCGCCAACAATTTGGAGGGGCTGCTTACAAGGATGGCTGATCCTCACCGCAGTTTCGCAGCCGGCGCGCGGGGGTTGGACTGCTGCTTCATTGCTATTGGCCGAGGGTCTGGACCCTGAGCTTAGCGATTGACCTAGGCTTACGGTACCTGAATCGAGTACGAGGTTACGACGCCTCGATACGTGTCCAATATTCCTTTGCACGCTGGTGGACTGCCAAGTGCACGTTGATGTGACAACCTGCAGCGAGTATGATGTTGCAAACCAGCACATGTCCAAGACTGGCCTCTACATTCATCGTAGCATAGAAGTTATGTACATAAAGAAACACGTCTAGCCGAGAGCCCCAACCTTCTCAGCCAATCCCTTCCATCGGCCCTTTCTCATGCCTGAGGGCAGTGCAAATATCAGACTTCTAAGCGACTCCTGCTCGTATTCAAGTTTTTCCAGTGTCACAGCCTGTAGGATATAGTTGGTGACAGTACTGTGGGAGAGCGGCGGATCTTGCACAAGTGGCGCAATCTCCTCTACTCCCATCTTCTGGTGGTGCCATAGATGATAGGCACGGAGATGAGAAACCGTTGCGTGGATGCGAGGGAGAGCCGAGGATGTGGGTGAAGGGATAGTGGACTGAACATAGTGCTGCGCCCATGTTGTCGCTAGGCAGTATGATGAGCTGGTATGTTCAGAAGCCACAACGTCCACATCCTCTTTCAAGTTTCCGGCATCGTCAATTGACATGTTCCCAAGCGCCTCCTCAAGCTCCGCGTCCGGAAATTCGTCATCAGGATCAGTAGAGAGCCCACTAGGCCGAGAGTCTCTGGCATCCTCCTGCAATGATTGGGGTAATTTTGGGTATCCCGGATCGATCTCTTTCAGCCAGGGTAGATCGACTCGGCCCACAGACCTAGACGGAGAAGAAACATCATTTCCGAATCCTAGGTCCTTGTTATTGTCATTGTTGTCGTCACCAAATTCAGTTTTCTCAGCAAGCCGAGCCTCGAGGACTTTGTCCTTTTTGGGTCGACCAACAGCTCGAGTGGTTGCATGCGCTGGATCCTCGAGTTCATGGCTATCCATGAGCTCTTCGGGCGCTGTCTGATAGTCCAAGGCGTCTTCGTCGCTATCTTGTTCCTCTTCCACAGGGTCATTCAATGAGCTCGTGTCACTATCACCATCGTCCTTAGTCTTGGTGGTTGCTTCAGCTTTTTTACGCGACTGTTTGGCACGAGGACTAGGCTTGTTGTCATAGTCGCAAAGCATCACCGGTGGAGGTGTGGGGTTTAGTCGAGTCCGCTTCCATTCCAACGTGTGATAGAGCCGAAACCCAGCGTACGCGTCAGCGGCTGCGTAGTGTATCTGCTCCAGGTTGAGTGTGAGGCTCCAGTCACTCTCTCGAACACTCGATGTCGTGTTGGCATCGTCTTCTAGCTGCTCGCCTTTGTACAAGGGCAACTGGAGGTGTTGAAGCACTTGGGTAGCAAGACCAACCAATCTATTTGAGACCTTGCTAGGATCGACTCCGTACCATTCAACAAGATTGTGCAAGCGACTCAGCTCAAAAACACCTTGAGGCTGAACCTTGAGGTACTTTTCTACGCGCTTGAAATCACCCTTGATAGCCACCCCTACCTTGATGATATCCGGCGATTCCAAGATGGCTTTGAGACTCGGTGGCATAAGCTGTTCCGCCTTGAATCCAGGAAACAACGCGATGTGAAATAACGCGATCCTGTCTTCGCATGCCAGCTGAATTAAGGAGGCGTTGTGCTTAATCGAATGAGGGTTTCCATGAGGTTTCCATTCAATGTCGAAGCCGACAACCTTTTCCTGCAAAAAGTACTGAGCGACCCTCTCGGCAACGTCAAGAGTTTTGCAGTAATGGATCGAAAGCGACTCGCCCTCCGGGCCTTGGTACAATCTCGCACTCCAGTAACTCGCACGTGTTCTGGGCGAAGCAACCATTGCGGCACGGAGGGTATCCTCTGGAATTTGGTAGGTAAGGGCATTGTCGGGATTTGCCTCTCCTTCCCCTTCTTCCTCTCCTTCTTCGCTGACGTCCAGCTCTGCCTCGCCTTGGGAAGAGATGCTGGCCATGTATGTGGAATCTGATTCTTGCATGCGATCCGTGTCACATGAGGACTGGCTCTCCGCCGGACAGTCAGGGTCCCTCGTATTGGCTTGTGTACCAATCTCTGCGCCATCAGTCCTGCTGATAGAAATGTTATTGGTGTGAGGCGACTCGGCTGGTCCAACTTGGGACGGTATTATGGATTCCTTGTCTCCAGGGGCATGAGCAGACTGTTGGGTGCCTGTGGGTGGTATGGTCGCAAAGCGCAACCCGTACGATGGATTCCATAGTCGCTGGGGAGAACCAAATGTATCTCCATGTCCGCTGCCGGACGGTTTCGCATTTGACGTGGAAAGTGCTTGCAACGAAGACTTGTCTTCCGCTGCAGCCGTCGTGTCAGTCGAAGGGCGGTGGTTGGACGGGGAAAGAGTGCTCGAGGCAGGGTGTTGGTGCATGTCTCTGATGCGCGGACTGCTAGCGGTGAACGGCCGCCCTCGCTTCCACTGGCAAGTTGCGGGGGAGGAGGGTGTGGGCATTGGGCGTGGCGGGGTAGTGTGCGTCGCTGATGCCATGTGAAGCAGTCTTTGGTATTGCAAATGGCTGTTGTGAGTTAGCTTTGGGCCATGTCCAGTTGAGCGCTCGTCCGCACCGCTGTGTATGATGATTGTCTACTCTCTGCGAGATGCTCGGTTCATCGCAGCCAGGCCGAGATGTGCGTGACGCGCTCAGCAAAGAGGCGCGTCGTCTGAGGAACATGGCACTCCATTGTCGTGCTCTCGCTAGGCACCAATGTTTTGCATTGGATAGCGTGGCTCAAAGCATTGGGGAGAAAACACGTCTGTTGCCTGCTGGAGCGACAGGGTCCCTGTTCACGGGTGTTGGTTGGTTAGCGCGTCGCCTCTTCGTCTCTCTCCGCCAAGATATCCAACCCAATCACCACTACACCACACAATCAGCCCGCACCGAACAACGCCACCATGTCGCTCGAGAACCTTCTGCCCCTAGGTAAAACAATACCGCAAGGGTTATGTGCTGGTCACTAACTGCTGAAGAACTCATCGACAAATGTGTCGGTTCGCAGATCTGGGTTATTATGAACGGCGGTAAAGGTGCGAAGGCATCGGATTGAGTGCGGGAAGAAAAAATCAAAGACTGACCAAAATCAGAATTCACAGGAAAGCTTGTTGGATTCGATGACTACGTCAGTGAGTAAGCCGCAGATGAGGTTCCAGGCACTTCTAACATGGCATAGACATGGTCCTGGAGAATGTGACAGAGATGTGCGTGTCTGCTCTCAGAGTCGTGTGCGCGCCATGGCCTTGAGCTAATTTCGACTGCCAGTGACCCAGCAGAAGGCAATGTCCAGCTGCCCAAGATCCTGCTCAACGGCAATAACATCTGCATGGTACGAAACAAGTCTAACTAGGATGGACCCATGCTAATCGTTGTAGATGGTTCCCGGAGGAGATGGCCAGACGGTACTAGAGAACGAGTAGTGCCATGGAGAACAACGGCTTGGAGGAGCAATGCATGATCTGCTACCCACTTTTACCGCGCACATGATGGTGAACGGCTCCATTGCGGTCTCTTCTATTTATGTGCTTCCCTCCACGCGGGGCCAACCATGCACGGCGACCATTGCCGACTGGTGTCACTGGCCCGGAATCAACTGCCGCCAAATTTCAGAGTCAAGCCATGGAGGGCTCGTAGAAGAGTAGTGCATTTTATGGCGTGTGTTGGGAGCAATGCATAGATGTATGCAAGATTGATCGGAATCTGTCCTTGAAAACGGCACGTGACCATTATCGCCGCCTCCTCCTCCT
>JAODYC010000078.1:104291-116636 GCA_026262405.1 Curvularia hawaiiensis
TGGTGGTGGTGGTGGTGGCATCGCAGTATTCGTTATTGATACTTCGTCTTCCCGACAAGATGAGGGTGGAGGCGGAGGCACATGATTCTCAATAATTATCCCGTGATATTTCGGGTTGACCCAGGTTTGAGATGGATGGCCTCAGGAACACTGCGAATATCAAGGCGCGGGGAAAACCTATTGGTTTTACTGGTCATTATCAATACCCGAATCGATATCTGATGTGGTTGGCGAGATAGTCGTGGTTGGATTGTCACGTGCCTACTGTTTGGAACTTTGAGGTTCGTCGTGTTAATCAGCATGCCTGTTGGATGTTTATCGCTAGCAGAATTCACGCGAGATTGTTTCATCAGTCAGATTGCAGATAAGTTGTTCTAGGTCTTGATGAAGGAAGTCCTCGAGATCTCATGGTGCTTTGTTAGTCCTATGTAGTACCCTAGGCAGACTAATTTAGCCACCTACCTAAACAGGAACCTCATATAGTCATTATGATGGCTTGGCGGTCAAACTCCCAAAACGGATAGACCTCAGGAAGCAGGAGTTGGTGTTAGTGACACAGATATCGTCGAATGTTTCCTGAAACGAATACGAAGTGCAGGGCGTAGTTGCGTACTTCGATCTTGGGTATTATTACTAGTAAACATAGAGAGATCTAGATGCTACATACCAGCCCTGGCTGGAGCAGAAGGCGCTCTAATTGTCCATCTATACGTATTGCCAGCTAGTTTGTTCCCTTGCTTTTTGTATTACTGTTTCGCCTCTGTGTCATGCATGCCTGTTATCTCTCTCCTCCACGAAAGCGACTCCAAGTGCTTCTTCGCCTTGTGCGTAATGCACAGTGCCGGATCCACACTCTGTAAACCAGGCTCGCCAAACATGGCGATGACGGTTAGACCCAGGAAGGAATGGTACATGTCCGGTGGGTCCCCCGTGACTTTGCCAAATCCCCCGACGGCATGTTGTGTCTTGTCTAGCAACCATTTCCGAATGGGTTGCGGATCAACAATGTCGAGACGACCGAGAAGTTGCAAGGGTACACAAGTCCAGTATGCGTAGCATGTGTCGGCGGTCTTGTTGCATCTCCCGTTGACTCCAACCCATTGCAGCTCGTAGTGCACATGGGGCCTTCCTTGGAGATTCTCTTTCGCTTGTGCAGACGGGTATGATCCCAACTTTACAAAGGTATGCGCATCATGACATGTTTCTGATGTATCAGTCTCATCTTCCATGGTATCCAAGCTGTCCTCGTCATCCAGTGTCAAAGTCTGCCGGGACACAAGCCAATGCAGGGTGTTGTCGATGTTAGAAACACCACGAATGACATGGTCAGGCTCTTGCGAGGGCGGCAAAGGTAAGCGATTCAAGAATGATAGTGCAGCTATGGCGCAACATGTGAATCCAGCATGTGCTTCATGATACGGTGCTTCGGAAATACCTCCATCATAGCATTCAGAGTCGCGAACGCATCTGACAAAAGCGTCAACATCGATGTCCGGGATGCCTTCCCAGGGTCCTTGGAGGTCCCCGCGCAGTATCCACCTGATGGCCGTAGCCATGTACCCAAACCTGGAGTCGTTACCGCCATGCACGTGGCCATCGTCGCCCAGCGTCTCTCCAAAGCTCCCCTCTGGTCTTTGCATTTTGACCAACCATGCCAGGATTTCCTTTCTTTTCACCTTTTCCAGATCATCGCCCAGAACCACCAAAGTCAGGAGGGCAAAGAAAGTCCCGGGAACGTGGGCAGGGTCCCAGACCTTATTTTTGTCGTTCCTGAGCTCGCCATAGTCGGACCCTGGCCATGGGCGGAAGCCGCCCTCTGGCAGCTGGCAACTATAAACCCAATCGATGTGGCCCTGGCGCTCTTGGGCGGACAGGGCAGCGTCAAGATCACCTAGGATATCGAGAGCAGAAACAGTGAAGAGGGCCAGCAGCATGCGGTTGGAGTCATTGCTGGTGTAGAAATGGGGCAGCAGGGTTTTCAAGTTGCGGCGCCAGTACTTGATATGGCGGGCATAGTTGAGCTGGGCGCCCTCCAGGCCAGCAGGAGCCATGTGGTGCGGGATGCGGTGGTGGTGCCCCTGCGCAGTCTGCGCCCGTCTGTGAGGCTGATGGCTGCGGGGCTGGTGGAGGACACAGCCCGGTTGCTGTACGTAGGCCTTTGCACACAGATCCGGGTCAGGCCAGGAGCAGTCTCAGGGCCAGAGCATGCGCAGACGGCGTGTTGCTGGGCCGTGGACGGGGGCCGGCTGGCTCTGTTGCTGCGGGCAGCGGGATTGCTCGAGGGTGCTGGGGTTAAGGGTCGTGGGCGGTAGTCGTGGTAGGGCGATGATGCATGGACGGTAATCAGCGCGCTGACCAGGCTCTAGTCCATGCAGGGGCAGCGGTAGTTGTCGGTGAATTGGCGACGTTTGTATTTTTGTACAGCCCACTCTTCGAGGCGAAATGTCGGGCAAAATCTCCTGGCTAGGGCGGAGGCAGAGGCGCTGGCTGGCTCAGGCAGCCAGCCCTGTCACAACGTACGGGCAGGGGTGGGGAGCGACATCAGCTCTGCCCCAGCTGCACGCTGTAAAAACCCCTCCTGACTGAACTGAGCGGTACTCTCACCACACAGTGCCCGCATCCTGTCCACGACCATCACGCGCCCCTTGCCCCCTTCTCGTTGTCACTCTTTCTTTGCCCGGGAGCCGGTCACCAGAAACGCCGCCGAAACGTGCGAGGCCGCGCAACCTTCTATTACTCCATCACCGGCCCTACGCTTGCGTGTTCGTGCCCCAGGCCCATCTTCTCCACGCTCACTACCGGCCGTTGACCGTCCACCCACCACCTAACCACCCTTTTTCGATTCATACCACCCTCCCCCGGATCAGCGACCAGCCCAGTGTCGCTGCTTCGACGCTGCTGCCGCCGCCGCCATGTCCACCGGCTTTGCTGCGTCATTCTGGTCTAGCGACTATGCGGGAGGTATGAGCTGAAGTCGCACCCAAACACCACCCCGCCCATACTGACCTTCCAGGCCTGGGCGTTCTCTTCGGGAAGCTCCAGCAGGGAGTGCAGGAGAACCAGCAGATTCTGACTGTTGCCCGCATGCGAGCCGATGCCGAAGAGGTCTACGGAAACTCTCTGGCCGCCATTACACCAGCCACGGAGCGCATAGCCGGAGGCTTCAGCAGAGATGAGGGCGCGAGCGTGCGAAAGGTGCGTGCAACAGACTGCCTGGTCTCGTCCGTCCGCTAACCCCGCCAGGCCTACGAGGGCGTGCGCACTGAGATGGAGGCAGCCGCCGCCAACCACAAGAAGATTGCCTCCAACATCAGAGAGCTAGTCGTGAACCCCTTCGGACGCTGGTGCGAAGCGCATGCTGCCCGTGTGCAGAACTCCCAAGACGACCTGCAATCACGCATCAAGATCCACGACCGCCAAGCCGACGCCGTCCGCAAGTTCCGCTCGCAGTACTACAATAAATGCCGGCTAGTCGAGGATCTCGAGGAGGAGGACAAGCTTGCCTTCCAGGACCCCCAGAGCGAGGCTGCGCAGAGCCCAAAGGTCAAGGTGCCTACCATCAAGATGTCGGAGCCCGAAGACGAGGAGGAGGAGCCCATCGACCTTGGTGACGAGACATATCAGCCTGACCATGTCAAGAGGATCCTCACACACATGCTCGACAACATCAAACTCGGCGAGGTCAAAGTCCCTATTCTAGGTACCTACCAGAACTGCTCGACCGGAGCCGACATCACCGACTACATCCAGAAGCACATGGGTGCTACGAGTGTAAGCTATGCGGAGCGCATTGGCCAGGACATGGTTGCCCACGGCTTCCTGCGCCTGGTTGGTAATGTTGGAAACACATTCGCCAACAGCTCCAGAATGAACTATCAGTGGAAGACCAAGGCCTTCCAAATCACTGGACTGCCCGAGAAGAAGCAGCCTATGGCGCGCTCCTCCACTACCCTGTCCAACTCCTCAGTCGACAGCATTGCTGTCGACTCTCCTGTCGGGACCGTGCAAGAGTACCTGCAGGGATGGAACCCACTCAACAACCAGTATCCCAACGAGACTCCGGCAGAGAGACTGCGACGAGAAGCTCGTGAAGCGGACGAGCGATACAAGGCCTCTGTAAAGAAACTCGACTCGTTGAGGTGCAACTTGGAAGAGGCGATGGTGGATCATCTCAAGTTTATGGAGCGCTGCGAGCTGGATAGGCTAAAGGCCATCAAGGCGGTCATCTTGGACTTTTCTGGCGCCGTCAGCAACGTCATTCCCAGCTTGCAGAGCACCGTCGACAAAATGATGCTTTTCCAAGAGACAGTCCAGCCACTGGGCGATCTTCGGTACATGCTTGAGAACTACAGGACAGGACCATTTGTGCCAAAGGTTATCACCTATGAGAATTACTACAACTCTGTGGATGGTGCGATATCTTTTGGACCCTTGTTTGTGGACATTGTACTAACGATTACGCAGAGCAAACCTTTGGTGTAGACTTGGAGGCTCGGGCGCGTTCAGACAAGAAGCGTGTCCCGGTAATTATCACTACCATACTCACTTTCCTGGATAACCATTACCCCGATCTCGAGGGTGACGAGGCTCGCCGGGGCATCTGGCTTGTGGACGTACCGCTGTCGCAAACTCATACCCTTAGAGCGGAAATCAACACTGGCAAAAGGTTCCCGGACGAGTTACTTGAGAAATATGATGTGCCCATTGTTGCCAGCGTCCTCAAACTTTACCTACTGGAACTCCCTGGTATGTACAGCCTATGACCGTTGGGTGTTCTTTTTTTACTGATTGCATTAGATTCGTTGGTTTCTTCCCATGTTTACGAGATTGTCAAGACCATCTATAGCACCACCGCTACTGATGTCACTGAAGAGACGAGGATCTCTGTTATTCAGTCAACCCTCGGCCAACTGCGTCTTGCCAACATTGCGACACTCGACGCGATTTGCACACACTTCACCCGTCTCATTGAGCTGACTTCGGCCGACGAGGCCTATGTTACGGCACTCGCCAACACCCTGGCGCCATGCATCCTCAGGCCGAAGCAAGAGTCGAGTTTGACTATGAATGAACGATACAGTTATCGCCTCGTGCGCGATTTGTTTGCGCACAAGGATGCGATTTTCGGAGAGCTGAAGCGCGCCAGCACGCTAACGCACTCAGCTTCTGGCGCCCAGCGTCCACGTGCAATCTCCACAGATGAGAGTAACCGACGTGCACATATGGAGGAGCGGCAGCGTGCCATTGCTGCTCAGCGATCACCACGGGCAACCTCACCAGCGCCTGGCTCGCGCATGTCAGGGGGCTCTCACCGTCGAGACAAGAGCCAGACGCGATTCCCAGTCAACACTTCGTCGCCCACTGAGTCGCGAAAGGCCAACGGCAACCGTGGATCGCTCGAAGTACCCGGAAGTGACGACAGTTCCACCAACGAAGTACCCCCTGCTACCACAAATGGCACCGCTGATGCGGCTGCCGCTCCTGTCGAGCACCCTGCGCCCTCAAGTACCCGGGTGCCTTTCCCTCGAAAGACTGCTGGCAGCTTGACGAGAGGCAACAGAGACTCGACTGGTAGCATCAAGAGTGATGACACCGCGCCCCGGGGTGTCACACTGGAGGACAAGCCCATGGACGATTAGTGGTAACTGTGTTGCTGACTTCAGTGTGCACCTAAATTCGGGACGAGAACAAATCCCACTCATGCCGCCCGTCCCGCCCAGCGGCACACTTGCAGACTCAGCAAGGCACCGGATGGGTACGTGACCGACGAGAAGGCAGGCAGTGTGAAGGATCTTAATAGCAATCTTCGCAAGGATTCGCACGTGTGTGAGGAAAAGGACGAGAGAGGGCCTGCCGAGGTATGCAGATGGTGTATGTATAATTTGAGATAGTCAGTTGGTGGGACATGTAGTGTTTTGCGGATGAGATGCGACATGCCCGCTATGAGTGTACACGGCCTCTGGAATATGATTGTAACCTACTCTGCCTTGGCTGTTGAGCATGGTGGCTTGTACCTGAGCCTTGCGCTAGCAGGCGGCTGTCAGACGAGCCTAGACCTCGTCATCGTACTCACATGGCGCCGTTCCAAGGCGGAGCAGCATGAATGCGACATGGGGGTCAGCTGTGGCTGGGCATCGGCTGCCCAACCTCTGGCGGCGCATATATACAATCCTCTTGTTGGCTCCCTTGCGCACTGCCACCCTCTTTGCTGCTTTCCTATCCGCCTCTCTTGCGCGTGCTTTGCCTGTGTTGCGCTCCGTCCCGTAGTGAACCAGAGCTGAGAGAGGCCCCACGCCCGTCGGCCCCCACGAATCACATCGCGATCGCAACAATCGCAGTCGCAATCGAAGCCTCCCGCTTTTTTTCGAGTCTACACAGTGAGGAGAGACGCGCCATGTGTCTTGTCAAAGTCAAGCAAGAAGAGGACCACATCGTCCCTTATCGCGTGGTTCAGCGCGCCCGCTCTCCGCCCCGTCGCCGCGTATCGCGACGCTCGCGCGACATTGAGCGCCGGTACTCACGCACCGAAGTTGTGCACGAATCTCCACGGCCTTCAGCATCCTATGTCGCTGTGCCGTCGCCAAAGCCTCTCCAGATTCCCGCACCACAGCCAGTGCCTGTATTTGTCCAGCCTTCTCCACCGCCGCCTCCGCCGCCGGCGCCCATGCCAGCTCCTCCCCCACCGCCAAGCCACATCTCATCTCACCATTCTCACCATACTTCCCACCACGGCGGCGCACACTACGTCGAAGTCTCTCCGCGATCTAGCTTTAGCTCTCGCTCATCTAGCCCCGGGCGTAGTGAATATGTGTATAGGGAGCGCGAGGTGCGGCGCGAGCGCCAACGAGCTTACAGCCCCGATAGCCCTCGCTACGAGCATTACCGGTACGTGGAGCCGGCATCCAGTGAAAGCGATCACTATGAGAGGTTCCAGACACGGGACAGGAGCAGGCAACGCAGCCACAGTCGTGCCGGAAGCTACAGAGAGACTAACATGAGGGTGTCGGTTGGAGAAAGCGATGGGAGGCGGAGGAGGGACTACGGCCGGTGATTACCACTGGTACCATGCCAGGGGCCTTTTACAATAATTTTGGGGGGGACAAGTGTGTCGTGCTTGTGTGCCATGCGACCGGGTTAATGACTTGTATATTCATGATTTTGCAATGGTTATTTTATGATGTATGAATTCCTATGGCCTTCGCGCCGTCCAATGTTGTGTGCGAACGTGTTCCGACACAGGGGTAGTCAGCCGGTGAGTGAGGTCATTGCTGAGGCGGTTCCTGAATGACAGCGGCGGAAGAGCGAGTGCCCAGACGCCGCCCATTCAGAAAGCCAAAGTATTGGATGCAGACAGTCCCCTAGCCAAAGAGAATCCGCCTCTGATTGCCTGTGTAAGCGATAGTCAGGGCAGCTTTGGGCACCAGCGGAGCGGTTTCGCATCCAGGGTTGCGAGCAGCATTGAGACCAACGTAATTCGCAAAGCTGAGAACAGCCACCTAAGTACACGTGCTTGCTGGCCGCGACCGTCAGACTTCCCACGCAAGCAATCCCTCGACCGCAGGTACAGAGGAAGTGGGACATGATTGCAGCACCTGTCGACCCGCTCGTTATACGCCTCTCCCACCGCCAACAATGTCTATCCGCGTCCTGATCAAAGACTACCCGCACCGCGCAATCGCACTCGCTACCTCCACTCATGCCCTCGTCCTCCGACACAGCGCTGTGACCACCGAACAAAATGGGAATGCAAATGCCTCGTCAACATCACTGGGAAGCAATGGCGCTGGAGTCGCGCGCTGCATGGTCGAGTTCACACGGTTGGAGGAGATCGACCTGGAGGACTACCGAGCCATAAACTCAGTCAACGTACACGGCACGCTGGGACTGATTACCGTAAACAACGATGTGTTCCTAGTCGTGGTGAACAGCGCAAGCAAAGTTGCGACCGTACGGCCTGGCGAGACGGTGCAACGAATACAATCCGTTGGCTTCTATTGCTTGACCAGCACGAGCTACGACACCCTGCTGAACGACGAAGTCAACCCCTACCCTACGGATACGATAGACGATGAAGGATACGAAATGGGCTTTGGGGGCAGGAAGGAACAGAGTCCAATGGAACATCCGTGTCTGGCGCTCAAGAAGATTCTCAGTAGCGGGACCTTTTATTACAGCTCAGACTTTGACCTCACTAGACGGTTACAGGATCGTACTACCGACGCTGCCACCGTATCTATCGACAGCTTGGATGCCGGGTTCTTGTGGAACTCGTACATGATACAGCCGCTGGTAGACTTTAGGAGCAGGCTTGCACCGAGGGATAAGGAGGCGCTGGACGCATCGGGCATCCTGACCTCTGCAATCCGCGGGTTTGCACTGACGATTACAATTCCCAAGGCTTCGGCACCCATCAGAGTCCAGGATTCGGGCATGCCATCCTCCATGACCCTGATTTCCAGATTGTCGTGTAAAAGAGCCGGCACTAGGTTTAACTCGCGAGGTATCGATGACGATGGAAATGTCGCAAACTTTGTGGAGACAGAAACTATTCACTGGGCTCCATCAGGAGCCTGCTTCTCGTACGTACAAGTGCGAGGAAGTGTACCTATCTTCTGGGAGCAACAGGCTGGCCTTTTGCCCAACCAACAGAAGATTACCATCACACGGTCTCCAGAGGCAACCCAACCCGCTTTTGACAAACACTTTGAGAACCTAGAGTTGAGCTACGGTACGATACACGTGGTCAATTTGCTGAGCAATGAGAAGCAAAATGAGCTGGAATTGTCACATAGATACCGTGCTCATATCCGCAACAGCCCATTAAACCATACAGACGATCCTGTACAACGCGAACACGACCTCATCAAGCTCACTGAGTATGACTTTCATGCTGAGACACGGGGACCAGGTGGATATGAGATGGCGAGCATGATCGCAAAGTGGATCCACCATTCTGCAGAGGGGTTCGGATACTACCTTTCAGAAGAGGTCGAAGAGCAGACGAGGCACAACAGACAAGACTATGTTGTCCGAAGGGCAATGAGCATATTGCAGCAAGAGGGTGTCTTTCGAACAAACTGTCTAGATTGTCTGGATCGGACAAATCTTGTCCAAACCATCATCAGCAAGATGGCACTTGAATTGTTCTTGAGCCACAAGGGTCTCAGAGCTAGCCAAGATTTCTGGGCTCGACACTCTAGCATGTGGGCAGACAATGGCGATGCGCTTTCCAAAATCTATGCAGGCACCGGAGCTCTGAAGTCCTCTTTTACGCGATCTGGAAAGATGTCGCTTGCTGGTGCTCTCGCGGATGCTCGGAAAAGCGCCACGCGAATGTACATCAATAACTTTGCAGACAAAGGACGGCAAAACACGATCGATATGCTACTTGGTCGGCTCATTGGCCAAGTGCCAGTGCATCTCTACGATCCTATCAACGACTTTGTCGTCACGGAGCTTGCGAGACGGTCTGCAGAATATTCAGAAACTGAGATGATCAACATACTTGTTGGAACATTCAATTTAAACGGAAAGACAGATGGCATCAGGAGTGATCTCTCTCCTTGGCTCTGCCCTGATGTCGATCCTTCACAGCAGTGTCCTGAGATAGTGGCGGTGGGGTTCCAAGAAATCGTCGAATTGAGCCCGCAGCAGATCATGTCCACAGACCCAGATCGACGAGAGGCGTGGGAAGAAGCCGTCAGGACGTGCCTGAATAGAAATTCTGAAAAACATGGCAAGGACGAATATGTCATGCTCCGAGGTGGACAGTTGGTGGGAGCGAGCTTGTCAGTTTTCGTTCGATCGGACTGTTTGAAGCACATCAAGAATGTCGAAGGTGCTTTGAAGAAGGTAGGCAAGAATATGCGACTTTAACTGTCAGACTGCTAACCATTGTCTCAGACTGGTATGTCTGGTATGGCTGGCAACAAAGGTGCGGTAGCGATCCGCTTCGAGTATGCCAACACCTCAATTTGTCTCGTCACTGCACATCTTGCAGCTGGTTTCGCGAATTATGAAGAAAGAAATCGCGACTACAAGACAATCAGCCACGGTCTGCGATTCCAAAGAAACCGATCAATCGAGGACCATGACACAGTGATATGGCTCGGCGACTTTAACTACCGCATCGGGCTGAGCAATGAAAAAGTCCAAAAGCTGTGTCATGTTGGAGACCTCGAGACTTTATATGAGAACGACCAGGTAAGTGTATAAGTTTCACAGCTGTCATGATCACTGACACGCACTAGCTCAACCTGCAAATGGTCGCAGGCCTAACCTTTCCGTACTACTCGGAAGCACGCATCACTTTCCCGCCGACGTACAAGTACGACCTTAACAGTGATCAGTATGATACGTCAGAAAAGGCACGCATACCCGCATGGTGCGACCGTGTTCTTCGAAAAGGCGACAATATTCGGCAAATACACTACAACGATGCGCCGCTTCGCTTCTCTGATCACCGGCCTGTCTATGCAACGTTCCAGGTCCTGGTGCAGAGAGTTGACGAGAAGAGAAAAGAAGCTTTGAAAGAGGCTCTGTATAAACAGAGAAGAGCAGTCGTCGGTGATACTAGGGCAGGCGGCCATCTGCGTGCAGATGAAACAGACGATGAAGACTTGATTGGATATGACAGCATAGAGCCCGGGCTACCACCCGCGAGCTCAGATCGGAGGAAATGGTGGCTTGACAACGGTACTTTTATCCTCCTTCCTGCTGTAGCGTGGATACTCATCTTCCAAAGGTCTCCCAGCTAAAGCGCGTGTCCAACCACCATCCAATGATCTCTTTCCCAACCCGAACCGGCCCAGTAACCCATTTACGCCCAGTCCGGAACCAGAATGGGTGGACATCAAGCAGCTGCAGAGCAGCCGTAGGCCAGAGCCACCGCCGCCGCGTGGCTCTCAACGAGCACGCACAGTTGACTTTGGCAGTCCGGCGTCGTCAACAAACTCACTGCCAGCGCAGAAGCCAACGGCGCGTAAGATGGTCGCACCGCTGTATCCAGGCCATGCACAGCAGATTCTTGGCTCCGAGGGCTCGCGAGATGCATTGAGTGATCTCCGGCGCTCTGGTTCAGGAGCTTCAACGCATTCCTTGCCCAGTCTGCCGTATCGCGCCTCAAATACCTTGACCCAGAGCCAACCGTCGACCAGCAGCAAGCCCCAGGTCCTCCGCAAACCCGCTCCTCCACCAATTCCCAACAAAAAGCCTGCTCTCCTTACGAGAGCATCCTCGTCACGCATGTCACCGGCCCCGCCACCTCAAAGGTACCGCGACGACCCACCCATGGAGGAATCAAGAGCGTACCCGCCACCACCAGCGAAACGGTCAATGGCACCCCCTCCCAGCCTCACACGGAAACCGATACAAAACTTGATCGATGGCGATGAAGAAAAACCGGCCCTGCCTCCACGGACGAATACTAATGGAAGCGGACGAAGTGGTGGCGGTAGCGGGAGGAACTTGATGGATGATGAGCCCGAGGACTTGCAGAATATGAGGGATTGGGAGGTACTTCGACCAGTACGGTGAAAGAAGCAGGGGCAGGTGTCGAGAGAGAGAAAAGACCAGAATAAGACAGCCGAGGCTAAAGAATCAGACGCATTGAAGTACAGGGTTCTGAACATGAGAGATATGATGCGGGATAGTGTTGTGATGGCGCGCCAGTAGCATATACATGAGGACGCAGTGCATTTGGCCTTGCCGCGAGAGGCTCTCGAGAGTATCGGCCCGGTGCCAGGGGCGATCGTGTGGTTCGCGGCCCGCCTTGCGTTGGTGATCTGGAGGACCAAGTGGCTGATGGCAGCCACAGAGATGGTCAAGGAAGAGCGTCGTGTGATTGGCCGACGGCAGTTGGTAGTGCGTGCCACTCAGGTACAGAAAGGCCGCTCGCATGCGCCCGCCAAGTGTGACTTGTGGTCTCCAATCCGGCCGCAGCGCGTAAATGGTCCTGAGGCCCAATCACATGCGCAGGCGCCTCTCAAGCCCAGGGTGGTCCTGTCGAGCCAGACCCGCAGCAGCCCAACTTGCGGGAAGGCTGCGTGTGTGGGTGTGAGCGAGACAGGCATACGCAAGTCAGCAGCATTCGCGTAGGCGCAAAACAGGAGAGGGGGCGCATCTTGCTCACACTTTCGTCCGCATCTCCTCCTCCTATAAAACTTGGCCGGCCTGGTGCACTGCGCATCTACTGCATGCTTGATACTTACTTGGACTGCTGGCGCACCTCGCAACGTCATACCAGAGCCACAGTTCATAAGCCACGCCGCCCACGAGCCACTACTACCCCACCAGCAGCCTTCCGCCCTCCCACTCCCGCTGCTTGCGCACGACGACTGGTCTGCC
>JAODYC010000079.1:19466-53938 GCA_026262405.1 Curvularia hawaiiensis
AGCAGCAGCAGCAGTGACTGCAGAGGGATACTAGCGCTGGGTACGCGCACACTACATAGGCCAGGTCAGCAGAATAACAAGCACGTTGAAGCCCCGTAGCAAGTCACCCATGGCAGTGTGCCGTATGTAAAATGGTGGACAGTGTGTGTGTGTTTGAGGTTTCACACTGCCAAACACATGGCAGGGGCCCGCCTTGCAGCGTACTATGTATGTATGCATTCAGCGTTAGGCGAGATGGGGCTTGGCTGGGGCGCCCGGGCGGCGGGAATGACGGATTGACACTAGCGCAGGACTAAACAACGCGCGCTCTGTTGTCACAGGCGAGCCAGGCCAGGCCATCCACCGCAATTGTTGTGAATCTTCGACTCGATTGCAGCCCTGGCCGCTGCAATATGCGCATGAGTAGGCCTCGCCTTTCCTGTATCCCCCGCGACTGCTCTGCCTGCTGTTGCGCGTGCACCCGCAACCATGTCCAACAACAACCCTCCCGTCTCCACCTCTGAGCCCTTGCAAACAAAGCCCGACTCGACACTCTCGACCCCCGCGCCCGCGTCCGCAGACGACGAGCACATGGCCCACGACACATCCCAAGACGACCCCGACCAACTCTTTGGGCAGCCCGACTCAGAACTCCCGCCGCTCCCCCTGGAGGACGACGACAGCATCATCCCCCATGTAGTCGGTGAAGAAGACGCGCCCCATGACGAGAGTGCCTTTGACGACGGCGAGATGAAGCGCCAATTGATGGACATAGAGTCGAGCTTCATACCGGAAGCACCCATCCACGTCGAAGCAACACAGATACTACCCGGTGCCGACGACACGTACCTATTCGGAGGCTCGCCAGGAAACTCACAGCAGTCGTCTCGTCCGGCCCATGACGAATCAGCAATGCGCAGAGTCATGGACACTCTTGAAGAGATGACGAAGCCGAAAAAGAAGCCCAAGAAGCTTGAGGTGCGAAGTGGGCATACGCCGACTAGTTCGCAACACAGGAACTCCTATCACGCAGACTCCCCTTCCTTCTCAGACGGCCCCACACCTGCGACTGCGTACAAGGCACCTGCTGCTCAACCTCTGCATCACGGTGCTGACGACTCCATGGACGACTCCATAGATGCCGACACATCGATATCAGACGTGGCCCCTTCCTCGCCCTCTGCACAAGCAGCGCAACGAAGCCAATCACGCGCCACAGCAGGGGAAACTGCACAGAATGCGCCAGATTCCAAACACGGCGGCGATAGGGAAGCGCAAAGCAACGAGGCAACCTCGCAAGATGGGCAAACCGCTACAGGCGTCCAACAAAAAGAAGGTGACATGCGGCGCCCTACATCCAGTGCTTCCACAGTCAAGGCCCCAGATTTCTCCCAAACTGAAGACGGATCCTCGCTCACAACTACGACTGAATCCAGCGTTGACAGTGCAGCAATGCCTCCACCAGCTGTTCCTGCGAGCTCACTAAAGGTAAGTAATCGACCAAACTACCTGCACCACCGCAATTCGAGCCAGCGGTCATCCGTATCCTCCCTGACGAATCGCTCCGATGCATCTGGAGATGGCGCAACGGAATCAAGCCTAGGTGCAGACTTTGCCCTTCAGACTGGAGGTGCGGTTCCACCCTCAAGCGCACCCCAGAAAATGAGCATTGCCCTATCACGCCTACCGAGTTTGGGTAGCATCGCATCATCCATGTCCGGGTACAGTGACACTAACCCTTGGGACAAGGGCCGGAGTATTAGTGCCAATTCGTTGTCCGGCTTTCTGCAACCAGATAATAGTTTGGGCCGTTTAGACGAAGAAGTGCCCGGCAGTGCAACACCACCAGAGACGCCACGTGCTCCAAGTGTTCAGCCTGCTGCGCCTACCGATACAGTCATTGCTAGACACGTTCAAGATATCCAAGTTCCAGATTCTATTGCTCGCGACTTCCGAGCTAAGCACTCGCGGTCGCCTGACAAACGGCACATGGCCACCCCCTTCACACGGAGCAAGCATAACCTGACGCTCAAGGAACAAAATAGCAAGATCGACAAACTCAGCAAGGAAAACTTCGACCTCAAGCTCAAAATTCATTTTCTGGATCAAGCGCTCCAGAACCGATCAGACGAGGGGGTTAAGGAGATGATTTCCAAGAACGTTCAGCTGCAAACAGATCTGGCTACAGAGAAGAAGGAAGGCCAATCCATGCGAAAGAAGATCAGAGACCTAGAGCGTAGGCTCAAGGCCCAAGAAGAAGGATCTGCTAACGCCAAGGACGTTGCCAGCGGCTCCGAGGATGAAAGAAGTGAACCCTCGTCGCGGCAAGCAGAGCTAGAAGAAGAGATTGAGTTCCTTCGAGAGCGCTTGGAGTCTACTGAGATTACTGTAGATCAATGGCAGCAAGAAGCACTTCAAAAAGAAGCCGACAATCGGCGCATGGCCGACTACATCAAGGCCATGCGGGAAAAGGGCTCGGGCGGCGACTCTGCCGGTGTCGATGAGGCCATCAACATGTGGAAGGAGGATTTCGAAGACGAGCGAGCAAGACGCGAGCAAGTTGAGGCTCGTTGTCAACAAGCAGAGGCAGAGGCAGAGCAACTCCACGAAGAGGTTCAGCGTCTAAACGAGCAGATGCAACAAATGCAACACCATTCCGTGTCGAACCACCATGTGAATAAAACCTTCAACAACTCACGGCGCATTCACCAATCTTTCACTGCACGCTCAAACGCTGATTCTGACGGCAACGACCCTGCTGCACCAGTGTCAACTGGCGGTACAAGCACCACGCTTGTAGAGCAACTGCAAAACGACAATGACAAGCTGCAGCGAGACTTACATGCCCAGGCTTCCATGCTTACGTCAAGAAATCGGGAAAACCTGCGGTTGAGGGAAGAAAACGAGACCTTGAAGCTTACCATTAGAAGAGGCGACACTGGGTCGACTACGGGTGATAGCATCCTGGAGCGCTCAATTTCTCGCAACCATATGCGGTCTGTCTCACGTGCAAGCGGTGGTACTCGTAACACGCAAACAAGCGACCCTGAACGGGATGATTACGAAAGTAAGAACGCAGCGCTACGAGACGAACTGTCGCACTTGAAGCTCTCATACAAAGAGCTTGACGACCAGTTGAACGGCCATCTTGACATGCTTGAAACCTCGGAGAACAAGGTGCGGGAACTTGAGAGGGAGATAGAGGCTCAGACAGAAGATCTCCAGGCACTGGCCAGTGAACGTGACGAAGCATTGGAGTTGCTTCAAGACAAGGAGCAAGAATGCGAAGAGCTGAGACAAGAAGCTTTGGACACTGTACAACGGCTGGAAATCGAACTCGAACAGAAGCAGAACGAACGGGATCGCCTCTATACCGATCTGGAGAACATCACCGAAGATTTCCACGCTTTGCAGCAGGAAATGAAGAACGTTAGTGAAAGCCTGTTGCAGCTCGAGGACGATCGAGACGCAAGCCTGCGTAAGATCCAGAATCTCGAGACTGAGCTCAGCGATGCCAATGAAGAGTTGAACAAACAGGACAAAGTCATCAACGAGGAAAGATCCAAGAATGAAAGATTGGATATTCAGCTTGAGTCTTGCCAGGGTGAAATCGATTTCCTTCGAGAAGAACAGGAAACCGACAAAATCAAGATCGGTGAACTTGAGTCAGCTCTGAATCACACCCAAGCTACTCTGCAAGAGGCCAGAGAACGTTCCCGAGACCTGGAGGAGCGTATGGCAGAAGAAAGACAGCAACGCGACGTTTTGGAAACCCAAGAGAAACAAGAAGTGGAAAAGATCATTACAGAGCTCAACACCCAGCTGACCAAACTCAAAGAGGACAGCCGGAAGCTGCGAAAGAACCTGTCCGGCAAAGAAGTTGAGGCTTCGACCTGGCAGCAGCGGCATGATGAGCTGGAGCATACTCTTCGTGAGTCCCTGGGTAACCTCAACGGTACGAGGGCAAGTCTTTTCAAGGTACAGAGTAATGCCCTTAATTCACCGCGTCATCTGCTTACACATTGTACAGGACATCGCAAAGCTCCAAAGAGATCTTCAGACTACCACCCAAGAACTCGACGTTGTCAAATCAGACCTCGCAGAGAAGGACCGACTTTTGCGTAACCGTGATACTCTTCTGGAAAACACTGGGATGGAAAGCCGTCGTTTGTCTGAGCTGCTGGAGCGTGAGCGTCAAGCACGTAGACAAGACCAAGCAGCATTCGAGAATGCCAAACGCAGCCACCAATCTACTGCCAGGGCAGCTCAGCAACATGAGGCAAAGATTCTCGAACTCGAAAGTCTCCGTAACCAGGATCGCCATCGACTTCACAATCTGGAAAAACAGTACAAGGAACAGCTGCTTGAGCGCAACAACCTTCTGTATGCTCTATGGAACAGACTGTCCACGCTTTGTGGCACGGAATGGTCCCGTAACCATGCTCTTATCAACGGAGAACTTACTTCCATGGAGCTCATCTCGAAGAATGTTCAGGGCTTTAATAAGAATATTATCTTCGCGGTGAGGACTGTGGAAGGTATCATTGGTGGTTTCAAGCAAAGGATCAGGAACATCGAGAAAGATTTGGTCCGCGACTATCAGACTCTCGAACACACCCTGGAAACCCGTGTCAAGAGGCTTGACCAGCTCGAAAAGCTTGTCATGGCACAACGACAGTCAATTGGAAGACCCAGCACCGTTCGTGGAGGTATCGTCGATCTGAATACAGCTGAGATTAACAAATTGCGGTCTGAGAACAAGACTTTGCGATCCGAGGTCCAAACCCTTCGCGCTATCACCACAACCACACAATCTGGAAACGACGTCATTCTCAGCCGTTCCTCGTCGCGGGCTGGGTCACCTACCTCGTCTAAGCGTGCTAGCATGGCACAAACGCTTCTGCGTGCGCAGTCCGCATCCGTTGTTGAGCACCTCTCGTCTTCGACGCCGGGCCATCCCTACCCTGCTGCTGGGCCCGTCCAGCCAAGCGAGCAGAAATGGATACATCGCCTCAAGGAACTCGAACGACGGTTGAAAGCTGAGCGGGAGGCGCGACTATTGGATCGTAGCGGCGCCAGGAAGCGACTGGAGCAAAAAGTCGAAGAGAACGCTGATTTGAGGGCTGCCCTAGAGAAGGAGAGAGATCGAAGGGACGAAGAAAACGAAAACATGCAAAGAAGTGCATCAGCTGGTGGGAATCGAGCTGGAGGAAGTGGACGTGCCAGCGTAGTGGGAAGCACGAGACACGCTAATGGCAAAGACAGAGAAGGAGAGATGTACTAGTACGTACTGTCGGTGGAGTTCTTCTTTTTGGTATATTCTTTTACACCTTTTCACTTCTTTTAGACTTGTAAGCGCTTTCTGCGGTTTGCTATTGGGTTCTTCTTTTCACGACCTAATGTATAACGAAGATAAAGCTTGGTTGCTAAACAGGCGTGAAGGCATTGCCATATATTTCTTGGGGTAATTTCGGTGCATCATCTGTGGGGAAGAAAGATGGCCAGCAGTTTAAATGGAACATGATACCTCGGCGTATGTAATAGACCGCTCTTGATCTTGTTGAAATCGATACTTGTGTGGAACATCATGGCTTTCTTGTGAATATGATTTGGGCTATAGAGGTCACTCGTGATGTCCACAACAGCAGTCGTTGCTTCCTAGTGAAACACACTCCGCTACTTTACTATACTCTCTTACCTAATAGCAGGTCAACTGACCGTCCGAAGAAACCCATTGATCGTGGTCTGCATTGAAGGCAGATCGTCACGCTAATCTATGGCTTTAACAATAGCCTAAGCCTCTTCGCCTGTACTAGTGGTTTGGCTCTAGCAGATGTCCAAAATACCGTTGAAACTATTCTCATATATGACTTGAACTTTGAGTTTTGTTCCCAATCACGGTGTAAATATCACAGGCACGCGGAAGCTGCACAGTGAGAGTTTTCTCATCTGCTCAGCCACCAGTCACCAGAGCTACCGTTGATTTACCGCTTGCTTAGCGAGTTTGGCCTTTAGTCTAAGGTAACACGCAGCCTCCATTCTCATTTGCTATGAGTATAGTCACTCAAGGCAGTGTCCATCCCTTCTTGAATTGTTGTGATAATATCTGGGGCTTATAAATGGGCTTTTCATCAGGCGAAACTATGGATTCAAATCAGCACCTCACTTACAACAGACAGAAGATACATCTGCATCCAACCTGGTGAGCTTACTTCGTACCCAGTAGCACAGTCAAATGCTAACTTCCAAACAACAGCTATCACGATCAACCCTCTTCGTCAGCACCAACGCCACCATATCGCTCCCAGCTATTAGGCGATCTTGATCTCTTCTCTACTCTTCTATTCGACCGTCAACGGGCATATCGACGGCCGTCAGACAGAACCATGCCGCCCAGAACAAGATCCACCAACGAGAAAGAGAAACGAAAAGTAAAGGGAGAGCGAGTAACAAAGACTCTACCAGCAAAACTCAACACAAAACTCGCAGAAAGTAGGGTAGCAAAGAGTCTAGAGGTTGCAAGAGAGACGACCTCTAGAGAGGAGGAAAACGATACTACTATGGTATCTAATAGAAAAGAGGCACAAGAGATCCAGAGATTGCACAACGATCTAACGGCTGCAAATGCGAGAATCAAGGAACTTGAGGCTCTATTGGAGACTAGAGTCACTTCACGCGATCCACGTATCAAACAAGACAACTTAGAAGAAGTTAAAGACGAAGGTAGTGCGCGGAAAGACGTAACCAACCAAGAAGGCGCGCTACTACGCGTCAAAAACAAGAAGACTACTCCGTTAACAATAGTCCCGCCTCTATTAACACCTCAATCTCCTCCTTTGTCAGCACCAGCAGTCTCACCTTGCCTGGGCGGTACTATCTCAAGCAACGAACATATCAAGACTGAAAACATCCGCGCAATGTATGGCAAGGTTAAGAGAAAGTACGACAACCTTATCGCTGTAGCTAGGAAACTGGATTTGTATACGAAGTCAATGGATCTCAGCCATTTTGGCGAATTTGGGATGTACATAAAGCGGTTGAGCGAGTGTGTGGAAGAAGATGAACAACAACAGCTACAGCGGCAACAGCAGAAATAGAGTAAGAGGTAGCATGTAAACGAGAGAACATTGATCATGAATTCATTGCGTTTTTCGAAAAACCTCTTCTTATGCCCCATGGACACAATAAGGTGAAAGGTGTGACATTTCAAATCAGACAAAGAATGACGAAAGCAATCCACCAGCCGTCCGTCGCTTTACAACCCGAACTTGCTCTTGACAGCTCCCATCACAAAACCTCTCTTCTGTTTTCCTACAAATTTGTTGACATCGTTTGCCCAGCCTGCGCTGTTCTGCGATAGGTTATCCATGCTGTCGCCGACAATATTGAGCTTCTCGGTACGTTCGTTGAGTTGCCGTGAAGCCCACGCACCCCAGCCTTCTTGAGCCTGTGAATTTGCCTGTGTAGGGTAGGACTGGTACTGGGCAGCAGGTGATGTGGATGAAGAGGGATTGTTACGGCGTCGTTCCTGCTCCGCCTCTGCGCGTTGTTGGGCCAGTTGGCGATTTGACAGTGGCCGATCCGGACCACCAACTGTACAAGATGTTAGCAGGACGCTGTCAAAGAGTTTTTATGGATGATATCTTACTGAGTAGGTCCATATCGGCCGGTGTTACATATTGGGTGCCGGATATCCATTGCATGTTGCTGATAGTCGGTCGTGGGGGGATGACCAAGTCTGGATTAAGCAGGACGTCTTTTGTTTGATCACTACAAGCTGTTAGCTCCAGAGACAGTCAAATACAGAGATACGGCGACTTACTATCGGAATCCGGTTCCGAATATGTTAACCAGAGCCAATTCTGCTGGACCCTTCCAACCAAGGATGTCTCCCGTAGCTGTGATAATCGCCTCTGGAAAACGTCGGACGTCTAGAAACTCACTGACATTGACAGAAGCAATTTCCTTCAGGGCTGGCAATGAGTATGCTCTTGCACAACCATCACCATAGAGACCAAGCAATGCATACCCGTTCTGCTCGTATCTTACCACCATTGCGGTATCGCACAAGTACTGGTCGAAAGTTTTATGCGCACCCTTGCTGGTAGCGGGTCGGAACAATCTTGCTTCAGAGCAAGTAACTGCCAAAAGCACACCATTGATCTTCATTCCAGTCCTCAGACCACCGACGGTTGATTGTGAGGCATATGCAGGACGACCTGTTTCAGCATGGATGGGACAGATACTCTGGACTCTGTCGTCCAGCGAGCAAACGCCAGCAAGTTTTGCCGAGTATCGACCACTTGATTCTGGGAGTAGCTTAAAGGTTGCGAGGTGGCCAAGGTTGGTGCCTACGTGTACCAGGATACTAGAGTAGTCTTCGTCCTCGAGCGTCATAACACTAAATTCGATACAAGTTGGCCACTCTGCTTTTGGCACAGCTTGTGTTGAGCTGCGCCGGAAACTTGAGCGTTTATCAGTCTTGACAAAATCTTGAACAGAGGCTTGAAAGATGACGGCTGGTCCTCGTAGGTCAATTATCGCAAAGCTTCCCCCTTCAAAGCCTGCAGCGACGAAGCCGACGTCTGAGTGCTTCAAAGCCGTGACCGGCCCATTACCTCCATCGAATAAGGTAAGAGGTAACAATCCTTCCTTGACAGTTGGTTCACTTCTATCCGTGATGTTGGTAAGTGCATGGGGTGTGTTTTCACTGGGCGGATGGTCCTGTCCTGCGTGGCTGTTCACGTTCCATCTGAACACTACTACTTCACCCGTCTTCAGGCCAACAGAAAGCTCGGAGGCAGCACCCGCGAATGAGGTTTGCGTGACGTGGACATCCTCTGGTCGCCCAACCGCTCGAGCGACATCGACTTGCAACAGTGCATGGTTCTCAATTTCGTCAGCATGTCCCGCATCCCATAGCCTTATCGTGCCATCAGCATGAGCTGTCTGGACAATGTTTCGATTCTCGAATCTCTTGAGTGGATGTACTGCTTCTGCACCACCGATCAAGAATTGAGGACCATGTTGTCGCTTCTCAGTCATGCCGAGCCATCGGGTACGCTCCACCGGCGCAAGGTTGATGTAATTGACGTAAGGATGGACAAGCGTCATGGAGAGATGCAGTTGATTAGTAGGCGTAATCGGCATACCACTTGGGAATGACAGAGTAATCAACTCGCCGGATGCGAGCAAAGCGATGATTGCAATAGGATCATGGCAACCAGCGTAGTGTGGCGAAGATCTTGGGATGAGGAAAAGGTCAACAACTTCTGTCCCAGGAGGGCATGGCAGTATTCTTTGCCTTTTAGGGCTTTCAAAGTGATCTGAGAGGACTTGCCACGACGCAGTGGCATAGACAGGCGTTCGGCCCAACTCGAATAAAGTCAGGCTCTTTGCTGAGATATTCGAAGGTTGGCCACCTGCAACCAGGATAGCGGTATCATCTGGGTCCTGGTTTGCGCACCATGCAATCTTGAAGATTGGTGATTTGAGTGCAAAGGACCCTTCCACTGCACCAGGGCTAAAACTCCCTGGTCCTGGTTTATCCACGTTGGTATCCGTGAGCGTCCTAGCCTGTACAACGCGTCCGTCCTTGGAGTCCCAAACAACGATACTGCTATCTTCGTGTCCAGTCAGAACAAAGGTTCCCGTCGGATGCCACACCGCCTGCGTTAGTGGAGGTTCGCGTTCCTTGAAGATGGAGCTGGGATCTGAGTCACCGCCGGGAGCTCCTTTGGGAAGCCGGTAATTGAAGAAATGAACAGCCTTGTTTTGTTTGAATGAGTAGATGACTGCGCCGGAATTGTAACCAATCAATAGGGAGCCAATGTCTCGAGGGTGTAACGACAGCGTGACGACAGACGTCAACCGAGATTGTGGAAACTTCTCCCTCCACAAGTTGGGTATTTTGAAGGGCGTAAGTGTCTCTCTGTCTAGGTCGTATGCGTACACCTCGCCGTGTTGTGTGCCCAGCAGCGCATAATCGATGGCAGGATCACTGTGCAGCGCCGTGATCTTAGCAGGAGGCGAGTGGGCATTTAGTAGTTTCTTGGTCTCGAGCGAGAAGACCGACAGATCATTTCTCGAGTCTACGCACAAAAGCTTCTCAGCACAGAACTGTAATATCTTGACTGAGGCGCTGCGGTTGGGAAGTGGTAGTACAACTTCGACTCTTTTCTGACCAAACACGTATATTTGACCAGGGCCATATTTGCTCTCACTCGTTCCGATGGCGATTAGAGATTGGATAGGATCGTATGCGAGTTGGGTAATTTTGGAGTTTATGCCATAGTTGCGGATCTTCACGTGTGGTTAGTTTGCACCCAGTACGAGGAGGGAGGGGCCTTTGGCCAGGGCGGGGGTGTGCGGCAGCGGCATACATGATCAAGCACGAAGAGATCAGGGCTGAGGCCCTGCGAGAGGTCGTTGCTGATTCCAGCTTGCTTTCCGCGCAAGAGATGGGCCATGGTGGCGTGTATGTTTCATGGCGCTGTGCTGCCAAACTGCGGTGGACAGTGTCGGGCAGCACCTGGTCTGCCAGGCAATGCTTCGCCGGTAAGGACGCGTCGAGCGACGTCATTTCGGCAACTTTAAGCGGACATGCAGGGTCCACCAGCCACGCTGCAGGCGCCAAGCTGAAAAGCCCAGCCACACTTCGTCATCAAATAACACGCGTCTGACTAGACAACAGGGGCCAAAAGCCAATCGAACACCTTCTGCTTGTCATCTATATGAATGCCCAAGATCATTGCAGGTACTGCTTGATCGGCATCTAACAAAGACTAGATCAGAAAACATGCGCCGTCCATAATACAACAAGAACTAGCTAAGACGACACAGCTCAAAGCCGATAAAACATGCCCGGGAACAATAACCCTATATAATATCCCATGCGTGGCCAGAACCTTCGCAACGCCCAATCAGTCATCTATGGTATCCAAAACACCTTGCAAAGAGACAGTTGCTTCCCATACTACGCTAGGTAGACATGGAAGCTCCATTAGCACCATACACCGAACCGTTGGGAGGCTGTGGTGTTCCTGAGCCCTGTTTACTGTTGTTGAAGCTATTCTGTGCTGCAAGCCGGGCCTGCGACTGAGCGGCCGCTTGCGCCTGTTGCCGCTCCATCATCATCTGCTGAGGATTGGTCGGCATCCCGTTGAAAGGAGCCGTGGCAGCGGGAGCCTGCGGAGTACCGTACTGGGATGCTCCATAGTATGTGCTGCGCATCTGGCCTCCAGAAACCGGCGTGCTGTATCCCGGTCGTGTGCCATAGTTAGACGGTGTAGGCGTTGGCGCGCCTTTGATTGGCGATGCAGTGCGTGGCTGCGGTGCTGGACCACCGTTGTAGATTGGTGCAACATTCTGTGAACGTGGATAATAGTTGGTCTGGTTTTGTTGTGCTGCATACCGGTTCTGCCCCTGTGCTTGTGGCGTTGAATTGTAGTACTGTGAGCTAGCAGCTCCACTGTATCCACTGGGTTGCGCCGAGCGTTGTGGGAAATATTGCCCAGAAGGTGTGGTTCCGTAGCTTGCTCGCGATGCCTGCTGACCATAAGACGGTGTTGCCGAATACGCTGGCCGAGAAGAAGGGCCATAAGAAGGACCACCGGGCTGGAAAGGCTGTGCTACCCCTGAAGGGGAGCGCTGGAGATGCATCGACGAGGATCGGTGAAGAGGTTGCTGCGAGTACATGGGTCGGGCATTTGGTTGTTGTACGGATGGTGTAGGGCGACCATACTGGTGGCCAGCTGTAGGGTAGTGTCCACTCGTGCCAGAACTTGTTCGTGCCAGTGTTGCAGGCGTGGATGAAGTCATCCCCGGTGTCTTGGAAAGTTTCAAGAGCTGGTCGTCCTCCAAGACTCCCTTGTACTCTTTCGTGTCGAAGAGAATCGTTCGACTGATGTTCAGCTCGTCCATCTGATCCCCATTTAGCTTGGCAACGGCGTAGGGGGGAAGCTGCGAGATCAGCAGAGTCAACTGCGACTTGAGGATCTGATAGACGTCAAACTCCTCAGACGACGGTGTTGACGGACTGCCAGCCAAGTTTGCCAGGGATGCGTTCTGAACCACAGGTGTGCGCGGATTAGTCGTAAGAGAGAGGTTTCGTATCCTTTGGTAGGAAGCTAACGTTTCGAGCAGCTCAGAAATGTCTTTGAGAATTTGGTCCGTATCCTTTTCCTCTTCACTCTTCTCTTCCGCGCCAGGCAGAATTTCTCCATCAATAGGCGTGAAATTTTCAACAGCTTCTTTGAACAGTTCATCCTCGTCGGCGGTTCCATTGCTGAGTGTTGCATTGGCGTCTTCAGGATCAAGCAGTGCTGGGTCGATTGGGAACACCTCATTGAAACGCTTTTCGCCAACCTTGTGCCACCATACCATATTCTTAGTCTCTTCAGGCACAATAGCAGATGTGTCGTCTCGGGTAGGTGCAAAACTAGAGTATGCACTACGAAATAGTGCGTCTTCTTTTGCTTGTTGAACCGCGACAAGAATGGCCTCGGATGGTGGCTGCTGAGCCTCGCCCATGCTCAGGGCACGCTGCCTACTCTTTTGTTTTGCTGTTGGTGAGGTCTGGTCTTTGGGCATATCCACACCCCCGTATCCCAGCCAGAAACCGGAAGACAATGTCTGGTGTGCATAGGACTGAGAGCCCTTGCGTCGAGGCTTGGGGATCTCCTGGTGCGTGAATGTGATGGTGTTATTGCCTTTGCTTGTTGTCGGCCTCGCGGACTTGGGCGGGCTGATCTGTGCCAGGTGAGGCGGCGCCCGGAAAACATTTCCAATTGTCGGGGGATTCTTCTTGGCATCTGGGTCAGGAAGAGGGTATACTTCTGTTGTGCTGATGAGGTTCGGGAGGTTGGCCTCACGAAGAGGCAGTGTTACCTTGACGGAGGTGTCGAGAGTAGATATGGGCGTTGCCGGGGATATCTTGTGGGGCTGCTGCAAGCTTGAGAACAATTGCTTGGGCGGCGCGCTTCCGTAAAGTGTGAGAACAGTTCGGCTCTGTGGAGCCACTGGCACCTGCTCTTCTTCTTCTTTAATGGCCACTGGAGCACTCTCTTCTCTTGACACTTCTGGAGCTGGCTCTTGGGTTGATGCTTTTGCTTCGAGGTGCGCCCTGCGCGCTTCTTCCCTGCCTACAAGATTCTTAAGGATTGTTTGAAAAGCAAGGAGCTTACCATGGAGCACCGTGTCTTGGGGAGATGTGGTCGCAGCCGACGAATCGTTTGCGCCAGCAGAGGTGAGAATGTCGTTAGTCGCATTCTCTACATCCTTCTCGAGCGCTTGAAGAGAATTGTACGAGCCGTCCTGGATAAGGGTGGTGATGGTCGCAGGGCCGCCCGGGGGAGTCAGTTTGGTGCGCTTGGAATCAGCCTCCCCAGAGGCAGAGCGGGCTATCGAGGAGGATATGGGGTGCGAAAGGACAGAGGGCTGTGTGTCGTAACTAGCAAGGAGTCAGTGTGTGGACAAGAGGGCAGCGTTGCAGGCCAGGGCCAGGCGCACGACTGCTACATGAGCGCAACTGCTAAGACCAAGCATGCGCGCTCATGCAACACACCACACGTCAAGGCGGCACACAGGTTTTCGGGAGTCATACCTCTTGAGGACCTCGAGAATGTCGCGCAATGCCTCGTGCAGAGAACGCGTGCTGTCTTGGGGAGCGTCCGCTTGGGCGGGCGTGGGAGCGCCATTGGGAGCCTTTGCACGGGGGCTGGCGAGTTTGCGCTTTGCAGCCGAGGGCGACGTGGGCGCAGGCGGAAGGGTCGGCGGCGTGAGGGTGCCGTTGGCGGCGGCCATGGTGGACGGCTGGGGGTTGCTGGCGATGCGCGAGTGATGGCGTGGGATGCAACGCGCTCAGGGCGGCCGGAGGAGTCGTTAGTCGCTCGTCTTCACTCGCATTCCCTCGCCGCGACAGTGCCAGGCGCGATGCTGCACCGCGAAAACGCTCGGGCGACAAGGCACGGGCAGATGGGAGATGGCTTGCTGCGACGCGCAAGGGGGCGGCAGCGGGCGATGGGTGGTGGTGAGAATTGGCCCAGGCTGGCTTTGCTTGCCCGTGGTCTGGATGCGATGAATGAATGAATCAATCAATCAATGCAACGCGAGCCATGGTGCCAAGCCCATGCGCCACGCCGCGCATGCGCCACACCTGCCTTTTTCCTTGCGGCCCGCCTGCTGCCCGCCATGCATCCGTCCACCGCGTCTTCTTGTTGCAATTGACACCTACGCGCCCTCGTCCTGGTCGCTTCCGCCAGATGAATGCCCTGCATTGTCTTCCTGACAGCTTCAGGTAGCACGCATCGCTGTGGCCGTCGTGTGACCCGCCTGGCTGCTCGCCTGGTATGTCTCCAGCACAGCAACGATGCCGACTTGAATTGTCACTGACCCGCTACTCCAGCATTCCTTCACGACTGCCACCCTCACATCTTCCTTTGCTACCGCCGCTTGCGCTCGTGTGCAATCTCGATCCTTGTTGCCCGCATGCACTCGTGCCTTTCCCTCGCTAACATGCCGCTCACCACTGTCGCCCTTCCATGGCCCAGCTCTGCATTGCCTCAATGCGCTTCAGACGAGACCGAGAAATTTTGCTGCTACGAGCAATCCAGCCCCTGAACTCGAAACAACTGCGCTTCAAGGGCTGACAGATGCCGTTGAAGATGCGGATCGGTTTACCCCATTCCGTCCCCAGTTGTCCCGCAACGCCAGGAAGGCGTTACGCCGGAGCAGGCCTGCCAATGTCCTTGCATCCATACATAGCCCGGCAAAAGACCTCTACTGGGGGAATTTTTCTGGTTCCAGCGCTTCGTCATACGCCGCACATCGTCTTCCGCCACAACAACTTTACTCACAAAGCCCAGCGGCTGCTCATTCACCTCTGCAGCTTCCTGACCCCACTTCACTTTACTCTGTACTCGCACGTTATCTTGAACACCGTACTTCCTCCGTGCCGGCCAAGTCTGGATTTCAATTTACAGCTTCAGAGCTGCATACGCTGCGGTCACGAGGGTACAGACCTCAAAGTGTAGAGCAGTGGGCGGCATGCCTTGTGGAGCCGCAATCCAACGTGGCGGCCAGGGTCTTTGAGCAACAGTCCGAGATACCGCCTCTCTTCCTGCTCTTGCTGTTTCTGCGCCGCAAACACATCAGAGTATATGCTTTGGGCATCATCATGAGGCACCTTGACCGTCTTACCCAAGTAGACACTCTGCAATGGTCCCAGCTCAAGATTATTGTAGTTCGCCTGCTCCGCCATGCGCGCGAGATTTGGCCAGAGACTATGCCATGGATCACGTCCTTCCTGGTTACTCAGTCCGGTCGCTTACGTGACAATGCAAATCGAGAGACTTCGCTCTCAGCTCGGATGCTCTCGGACATGACACACTTCTACAATTCTTATCTTGTGCTGATATGCCTCCCTACAAGCATTCGGCCTTTAGTTTGTGCTACTTATCAGGAGAAGGCACAGTTTCAGTTGCTCAAATACATGGCTAGTACATCGCCACCTATCGTCGTGTCACGACCCGGTTTCCGTGCAGTAGCTCGCAATCAGGTGGCTCACGCCAAGACTGCTCAAGAAAGAGACTGGGCTGAGCTCAAAGGTGCTTCCTGGCCTCCGTGGAAGGAGAACCGCACAGCAATGGACGAGGAAAAGGGCTACAAGTTTGGGGCTTCACGAGCCTCGAAGCTCTTGCATCGCATGTATGAAGCTGGATACACCCATCGCACGTTTGAAGACATGGTGCAAATCTACGCTGGTTGGGATACCGACCACAGTCCAACGATACAAACAAGAACCACGCTACCGCATTTTTCTTCACGATTCAACGACGATCGGCACATCCGCCCGTTGCTCTGGGCGGCGCGTATACGGACTACCCGCACGCAGAGGGAGGCCTGGGCATGCTTCTTGTCTCAAGAGCTTTCTGGCGAAGCCCCTCACTCTGAAATATACCTCGCCATGTTTGAAAAATTACATTATCCGGCTGTGCAGAGGACAACCAACTCAGCTTCTTTGTCTGATCCGCGTTGCTCTTCGGAAGAAGATGGGGCTCATCTGCTGCCGGGAGATATGAAAGAGGTCTTGCCAGATCCATTGTCTTCATTGCATCATGTTTACTTGAGTGAGCCTGTCCCTCGACCTAGCGAACTACTTGAACGAATGCGCAACACCCATATCAAGCCTTCGCGCCGGCTACTTGCCTTCCTCTTGGAAACCTATCCAGATTTCCAAACATGTCTGGATTTGCTACATATGAACAGACATGATTTCAACGGTGGCATAGGTCGCATACTGTATGGTATCCACGACGAAAACAACGCCTCGATCTGTTCAATTAACGGCTATCTCTTCAAAGCCATCATCCGATTCCTGTGTCGCTTTGGGAGTTTCGGTCAGCCACTCCCACGGAATTTCACTGTGCTAGATCCCAAGGAACATGCGCAGCAGATTCAGACCAACAGACACTATCTCGTTGAGTACGCACATAAACTTCTTGTACACTATCGACCCAAACATCGAGTCGCATGGACCACCTTTATCAGCAAGTTGCTACATCAAAAGAAACTTCCGCAGTCAGTTCAGATGGAAAGGTATAGATTAGTCTGTGACCTGCTGGACTATATGGAGCAGGCGGATGTAGATGTTGATGATGACATATTCGGCTCTGCATGCGTAGCGACTACTTACGCTGCACAGAGTGTGGGCCAGGACACCATCACTGCACAAGACGAGCGTCTGTTGTTCTCGACAGGTTCATCCCGCCTTCGAACGTTGTTCAGCAATCTGGTCGGGGCTAATGCCGATATGCATTCTCGTCCAGAGCAACTCGCGAGTGATGTTATCTCACCGCATGTTCCTGGCCCAGCAGAACTGCACGCCTATGTACGAGCCCTAGGCATTCTTGGCGACTATGAAGGCCTCTACTCGTTTACGAACTGGCTGACCAACCACCGCTCTGAGGTCAATGTACGTGCACAAGCGCAGCGTGGCGGCATGGACGTGTTGTTCAGAACACTGGTGGCATTGAGATTGGCTATCAGTGGTAGAGGACTGGACATGGGGACTAAGCATACAACTAGTACACCCGAAGACATTGCCTTTCTGATTCGAGAGCAAATCGAGAGTATCGAAGAATGGGGTGGATGGCCAACAGAAGACCATGTCAAGATGTACATTAACAAGCAACTGAGGACGCCGATTCTGTCTGCTGGAGGGCGATAGAAGCATCGTTTGTAAGCCCAGGTAATGATCTATTTGTCTTTCTTTTGTGTTTTGATACCCTGGAAATCGATCTCTTAGATCAGACTGCAACTTTTGTCTGCATTCATGATTGAAGCCAATCCAGAATGTAATGCTGTGTGAGAGAAAGCACAGAGGAATAGAACGCCATGCTGATCCCTGCGAGTTTCTCGACTTTGCAAACGGATAGCAAGTCATTCCCGAGCAAGCTTGGGGAACTCCACTTCCAAGTACGCCGTGACCTGGGCAAACTTCTCCAGCCATTGCAGCTCTTCATCTCCACGAGGGAGGACATGCCTCTCGCCACAAGCCTTTTTTCTTATACTTGTCTGGCGAACACATATGTGGATCGGACGAAGGGACGCCTGCGTAGGCAGTTGTTGTTGTCGTTTCATTGTGCTCGCGCAAGCGTCAACTTTGGCTTCTGAAGCCATACCTTCTAGTACGTCTAGAGTCCAAGATGGCCGTTTTGCGAGGATATCGCGGCAATCTTGTGTTATCTTTGCAGCTGTAGGATCGTTTGTAGTGTTGCGTTCCAAGAAGCCTGGCTTGAGAACGATTTCGTTGAAGAGCTGTGCACACCAGTCGTACGGTATGAGAGCCGGCCATGCGAAACGGTGCAGGAACATTTCTGTTTTGTGCCAGCCTGTAGAATTCGCTACATTCATGATTCTGCGGGCCTGGCGACGCATCACGGTTGGGAGGTGCGTTGCGTTCAAGTCTGTTGGTGGATATGGTCGTGGATCAAATGGCATTTTGAGTCGGGTTGCATGTTTCTCGTACAAGTCGGCCAGACAATGCAGTTCTCTTGAGAAGGCTGCAGCTCTCTTGAGCCGGACTTGCTGGTAGAGCTCCAGGAATGAAGCTAGCTCGTCCACAGTAAAGAGTGTTGCGGCATTGACCTTCTTCCAGCCGCCACCCCTGTCTACGATTTTCCCAATGATTTCTCGGGCTCCCGGTACCTCTGCTACCCATGGCTCGACCAGGTGAGCATGCTCTTCCCAGAGGCCGAACCATGTGCGGCTGTTGAAGACAGCCTCGTTCAATGTTTGAAGCCAATGTCGAGCGAGTAACTTTCCATTGCATAACTTTTGGGACGAGATGGTGGTGCAAGTCTTATTCCACTGCGAAGATTTCCACAACAGGAAACTCAGCTCCCTATGCTCAAGTATGTGGGGTACGTAGGATCTGTATCTCGGCATTGAGAAGCATAACTTCTGGACCTTGTTGGTGATGGTGAGGAGCTTCTGCAATTCGCTCGTTTTCTCCCATCGGAAATGGCAGCTCCATGGTGAGGGACTGTTCTCTAGAGACCATTTTAGACGTGCGCCAGCGCAGGACGATAGCCGGATCAGTTGATGGAACTCGAGGTCAGCTAAGATGTCTTCGTGGAGCTCGCAGGGAAGTTTTTCTAGATCGCGTGCAATGCGCCGGATTTTGGAGTTCGCCTTCATATTTCCAGTTGTTGTTGGTCCTGGGAAGCTGACTTTGTTGCTCGTGGGTGGTACTTATGTATCCATGGCTCTTAATAAGCCAAGATGAGTATCAAGCGGACAGGAAAACCCTAGGCAGCAAGATACCGTAGGGCGCATCTGCTGGTGCATGTGGGGCGGCTGAGGTCGAGTCATTCGAAAAGGGCGTTATACTAGCCTAAGGGTACAAGCGTGGCCATACCTAATTCCTCAAAAGCAGTGCATGAACCTTACGGGAATCGTGGATTTGTACGTATTCCAATTGACCAAAATCGGGATTTAGACTCGTAAAAATATTCCACAGCATGATGGCAGAACTTTCTCCGTTACATGCGCCGCATTTTGCGGCTACCAGGAGCCCAAACGAAATCGCCAGACGCCTTCGTGCAGATGACGACCTAATTGACTTACAGAAGCCATGCAGTTGGGTGGCGTGGTACCTACCGGACTACAATACGGAACGCGGAGAAGCCATTGCTGCGTGCTTAACGCCAAATACTGATCTAGGCCATGAGCTGAAGAAGCTTATCTACGACAATCTTGTCTGCAGAATCCGTCGATACTTGAAGCATGACGGGCCAAACGGAACACATAATGCAGCTGCCCAAGAGATGGAAGATATCAAAAAAGAACTTCTTCCAGAAGAGCTTTCGACGGCGTTGAAGGTTCTCATGTACCTCCAAGAAAAGGCTATCATCCAGCAAGAGACTACAGCGGCCTCTATCACAGCATGGATACAGGAACGAGTCGTTGCCGATGTAGAAGACACTTCACACATCCCCAAACCACCGCCAGTATCTCGCAAACGCCTCTGCTACATCTGTCGACTAGAAATCACGCGACCGTTCCCTTCTCATCCATCCATGTGTATACCCTGTGGAGCCTTCAATCACGCATCCTCTCAGATATCCATGCCACCAAAATTGACCTTGCCAGACAATTTCACCGCCTTGGTTACTGGTGCACGAATCAATCTCGGCTATCATACTGTTTTACGATTACTACGGTGCGGAGCCCGAGTCATTGCTACATCGCGGTACCCATTAGACGCTATTTCACGGTATATAAAGGAGCCCGATTCTTGCAGATGGAAGGATAGATTACGGGTTGTGGGTGCAGACTTCCGATCTGCAAAGGATGCATTCGAGCTGGTATATGAGGTCAAGGTGGGTCTCGAATCTGGATAGAGCGCTGAAGACACAGACTGACTTCTTGTTTTCACGTTTTGTAGCAATGTCTAAAGCAGTGGTCGGATGGAAGTGAACCTAGGTTGTATGCATTGATTAACAATGCAGCCCAGACCCTTACAGACAGTATCAAGAAAGAAAAACAAGCCTTGGAACGTGAGGACTTCTTGAGAGGATGTGAGACATACCAGGGCTTCTTGATCGAGGGAAGCTACAAAGCAAGAGTACGAGGAGGCGCACCACCATTGATGTTGGAAGGTGGGAAAGCATACTCGAAAAGTATCGATATCCCGGAAGTCTGTGTCGACAACGTGGAGTCAACTGAGATTCAGGCGGCCAAACATACTTCAACAGCAATAG
This sequence comes from Curvularia hawaiiensis, assembly GCA_026262405.1. NCBI lineage: Eukaryota > Fungi > Ascomycota > Dothideomycetes > Pleosporales > Pleosporaceae > Curvularia > Curvularia hawaiiensis. Next base: position 39,710 of record JAODYC010000079.1, read on the forward strand.
AGCCCTACACCAGGTCGTCTTGGGTACAGGAAATGCGCGAGATCCCTTACGAAGATGTCGGTTCTGCGCTTTCCGTCAATACATTTGTACCCTTCATACTCTGCCGCGAGCTCCTTCCACTTATGGGCACCGCTGAAGAGTCATCAATGGGGTCACCAGAAAATGCTGTCAAACCTCAAGGATACATTGTCAATGTCTCGTCCCGCGAAGGCATTTTTGAAGACACTACTTCATCCGCAGCCAAGCGGGGCAAACATGTGCACACCAACATGTCTAAAGCGGCTTTGAACATGCTGACGGAGACAGAGGCGGAGCCAGCATGGCGGACTAGGAGAGTCGTAGTTAACACTGTTGATCCAGGGTACATGAGCGCAGCGCCAGAGTATGAAGATGCGTTTGGGGGCACGAGGCCGATTGGATGGGAGGATGGAGCCGGGAGAGTATTGTGGCCGGTTGCTGTGGCGGAAATTGAGGGGCAAGTTGTCCGAGGGAGATTTCTGAAGCATTATGGAGCTGTAGAGGTGGATCCGGGGAGGGGGAGGGGGTGAAGTATTGTTGTTTTTTAGTCGGTAGCGGGATCCTGTCTGGTAATTCTTGAGATGCGCATGAATATCGTACTACTAGTCTCGTCCACAGGTTAGCCATGAAGAATCTACGCGTGTTTCCTTCTCACTTAAGCAGCTGGGCTGTTTCTATCGAGCGGGTTACACTGAATTGTCCGAGTAGAGCGGCTGGTCGGTCCGTGGAGAGAATGGTTAGCCCGGACTGCTACAGTACCGGACCGAGCCTCTGTAGTTCCATTTGATGTAGAACCTGATCAAGCAGTGGCGGAAATCATGGCCTGAGAGTCAAATGTAATGTATGTGGGGTAGATGACGGTATAGAGTCGAGCATAGTCGAAGCCATTCATCACCCTTTGCACCAATTTGATTGCACATGCTGCACAAACCAGTCCGCCCTTGCATTAGCTTTATCCGAGGTGTTCAGATGACGTCTGGCCCCATTGTACTTCTTAGCATGTATACTTGTCGGCATTGGTAACGGGCGCGGAACCCCAGTCTGCCGTATTGTCGCGTACGAGGTCATTTGCAAGAAGACAAGACGACTGGTAACAAGCGGCAATGATATGCCATAGAGAGCATAGGTTGATGACGGTCATGCGACAGGGCGGTACGGATGCTGGTCACGAGCAGACATTAGTCGGTTTCCAAATTCCCATTGACCGGAGTAATTTAAGCAGTGAAGACGCGTGACCAGGCGTTAGGGGAGAGGAGCGTCGGGTCCTAGACGCCTTTGCCGATGCCAGCCCCACGACTTGTCGACCAGCAAGCGAGCATCTCACCAGCAGGCCACTCGGTCACCATTCGGGCGCTGGTCAACGGCCCAGTCGCAATCGCACAGTTACGTTTCTGTCTGCCTGCTGTATCGTATCGCAAAGCTTCCAAGTGTCCAATCCGTTAGGCAGCCATATCGCGGGGTAGGACGTTACAAGCATAGCTACAACAGCTTTCGGCCAAATACCCAACGTCAAGCAAACTGTTACCAGCAAGCTTACAAGTACACACGCACTCACACTCCCGCATACACATCTAATACACACATACACCATGGCGTCCTTCTTTGAGCAGCTGTGGGAGTCCATCTTCACGCCAGGACCGACTCCCACACTTCTTGTCGCAACAAACGCCACCTTCGCCGCGCTCCAGCTCCTCCTCTTCGTCATGCTCCTCGCCACCTACAGCATACACTTTGCAATCCTGTCCCTCCTGTGCGGAGGTCTCTGGTGGTCAATCAACTGGTTCGCTGCGGAAATCCGGGCCGCGCAGGCAAAGGAAGAAGAGGCGAAGCGCATCCGCGAAGCTAGAAGAGGCGCAAAGGAAAAGAGCGGCGACGGAGATGGTGAAGCCATGGATTCGGGCGATGACACTGAGGTCGATACAGAGGTCGAGCAAAAGGAGGCGCTGAAGCCGAAGCCTAAGGCATTTGGCGGGCCGCGTCCTGAGGCACAGAGCACTGTCTTTGTGGAAAAGCCAGAAGGAAGTGTTGCAAACAGCACGCCACAGGCTTCTGTCGCAGCTGGCAGTCAGGGACGTCCTACTTCGAGCACTACGGGCACAACTACAGGACTCGCAGCGCCGGCTGACGAGGCGATGAAGCGGAGGAAGGGTATGGCAGAGTCGACGGGCGATCTGTCTACGGATAGCGAATGGGACAAGCTCTCGGAGGACTCCGAGGACAGATAGAGGCGCTGCTGTTTCCTTGGACGCTTTTCGACATGGTTTTGTATGCTTTTGAATGCTAGACGCGATTAGACTGCGCATCTGTACCCCGATGTCATGCCACGTGATCACGCGCTGCGTTCCCTTGTGCCCTGCATGTCGAGGCGTGTAGTTGTCTCTCCTGCAAGAGAAGTATGCTTTTGCCTGTCCGCATTATGCGACTACTTATTTAGAACCTCTGGTGTCGCAATCAATGAACGTGCTCCGTATTGCTTGCGGGTTTGCTTGAGTGCTTGATCGCATGCCCTTCCTGGCCGCACAGCTCTCCGCCGCCTGTCCGCCGACCTGCCCCGCGCAAGTCTCCCGCGACACCCATCACAGTGCCCAGATACCCAACATACCCAACACACTGCCGGGTACCCATCTCCACATGTCACTGATGACGACGCGTTGGCCTTGACCCGCACCGATAGCGGCTCTATTCCATGTCTAAGCTGTTGCCTTGACCCTCCAACTTGCGCGCATACTTCGCACCAATTTCCCCCCACCATGGCTACCATGAATACGCCTGTGAGCGTCGCAGAGGTGACGGAACAGGCTGGAAACTATACCTATGACTCTCATATCCCCCTGGCCAACTGGCTGCGTACAGCCAGTACTATGCAGAAGGAGGTGTGTTGCTAGGCGCTGACCCGGGTGCACATGCTCACCGATTCCTAGGCCCAAGTCTACGAAGCAGAAGGCAATGATGCGCAGACCTACCTCCTACTATATCGCCACGCAGATCTTATCCTCCAGAAGCTACAGGGTCATCCGGACCGTAACAAGCCCGAGAATCGCAAAGCACTAAATGCTGCCACAGCTGCCGTCAACCGCGACCTGAAGAAGCTGGAGGAAATAGCGCCTCGGATCAAGAAGAGACACGAAGAACATGAGGCAAGGCGAAAGAGACAGCAAGAGGCTCTCAAGTCACTGGAAGGGAACAGTGGTGGCTCCGTTTCCCAAGAGTTTGGCGGACAGCTTTACGCCCCAGGGTCAAAGAGAAGGTCTTATGATTCGAGACGAACCATTGACGCGCGCGCTCAAGAGAACCATTCGCTGGCTGCAAGACTAGCGCAGCGTGAAGTGAGGAGAAGAGACGCCAACAAAAGAAGTGTACGACAGCATGGCGTGTCGGAAGCGGAAGAGCTGGTACGACGATCTGGCGGTGCCTGGGACAGTTGGCAGGACGAATTGGGGCAGCAAGCGGGCGACAGAGACGACATCTCGAACCAGCTACAAGAGGTTGCAAGATTGCAGCAGAACGGCCATAGAACGTCTTACTCATCGGTAAATCAAGACCTACTACTATCACTTCATTTTTCGTACTGACAAGCCCAGCATTCGTATTCTCAATCAACTACTCCATATCGTTACCCTACCGTTCCTCACAAAACAACACAGGAGCCATGGACCGACTCCCAATCGAGCAGCACAGCGCCAGCCCGACCCCCAAAGGAACAAATATACAGATCCTCGGGTACCCCAGCAGCACCTCCACCTGTGCCCCCCAAGCCTACGTCCTCTCCTTACGATTCCCGGTTCGAACATCCACGTCCTCCGCCAGTGCCTGGCAAGTTTTCCGAAAGTGTACCGCCATTACCAGCAAAGGTATACGACCAGCGCCCGCCTACTCCTTCTGCGGAACTCGACGAGTTTACATTCAAGCCCTCGGCCTTTCTTGAAAACGGAGATCCGCTTCGTCCAGTTTTTCTGCCGTCTCAACTGCGCCATCAGTTCCTGTCTCTTGCATCCTCCAACACACGTCTCAATCTCGAAACGTGTGGTATGTTGTGTGGAATTCTGAAATCCAACGCACTCTTCATTACGCGTTTGATCATTCCCGAACAGACGAGTACTAGTGACACGTGCGAGACCCTGAACGAGGAAGAGCTCTTTGATTATTGCGACAAGGAAGAACTCATGGTGCTGGGCTGGATACATACACATCCGACACAGACATGTTTTATGAGCAGTAGAGATCTGCACACCCATGTCGGATACCAAGTCATGATGCCAGAAAGCATTGCTATTGTGTGTGCGCCGACAAAGCAGCCTAGGTATGATAATCCAAGTACTTGATCTCTTAGTAGTACTAACCATGTTGCAGCTGGGGTTGCTTTCGTCTCACTGATCCACCAGGTAAACAAGCCATCCTTAACTGCTCTCATCCTGGCATCTTCCACCCCCATGACGTTGACAATATATATACCGAAGCATTAAAGCCTGGGCATGTAGTTGAGCTCACTGATGCACCTTTGGAACTCGTCGATATGAGACCTAAAAAGACGTTTTAGATTGTGCGTTTTCGAGGGTTGTTGCCACTGGTCAAAAGCTATGGCTTGTTTTGCGAGAATGTCATATTGCATAGCGAGGTGTCTTGGAGCATGGGTTGGGATGCCTACGAATAGACCATCGTATTTGCATGCTGGAGTTAGACAAATACTACGGGATCTTCATGCGAGGGACTGACGTGTCTCTGAAGACAACGACATCGGCTAGAAATCCAACAGCATCGAATGGCTGCTCATACCAGTCCATGAGTGACACCTCGTGATCGGATAGTTGAAGACCTAGTACGGCTATGTACATCTCTTATACCATGCATACTCGATAATTTACGACGAGTGAATACCAAAGCCAGCAATATACAAGCACACCTGGCCACCTTCTCCTCTAACAGCTTCTGAGCGCTTTCCGTACCAAATCCGCCCGACACAATCACCGGTACGCTATCCCACTCCAATGAATTCTTTTATGCATGAATCTTTCCATCCTTGGTTTATCTGGCGCAAAGTATGCACTGGAGTCGCTTGCCCTACCAACTCTTACCATCCTTCCCACCTTTTACAGCATCTTTGAGTTTTTGTAAAGACTTTGTGTGATACACTGGTATGGGCACATATGCATGATGAGGCTACGCTGTACCTGTAGTTGCAACTTGCTAGGTGTTTGTTTTTAAGAAATGATGTCATATACAGAGGATTCTAGCATGCATTAAGAGAAAGGATTCGACCATAATAGGCCTGGTAGTATGTTTTGTTTAGTTGACCCTTGTTATTTGGGTACCTGGTGGTGAGGGGAAATCGTGCACATGTATGCTGGTTTTCCTTGGGAACGGGTGATGCGGAGAGAAGAAGAAAAGGTACCTGTTGGATTTGTCTGGGATTAAAGGTACTTCGCATGGATGAGGGCGCGTGGTTTGAAGTTTGGAACGTTGAGGAGGTAACAAGTGTATATCTCTTCACGCTGAAGTTTACACACGAAACTTTGCATGGCTATCGAAGCGGGTACAGAATACTCCACAAGCTTTTGTCTTGCTGTCCAGGGCTGCCAATATCACTGAATGACACCAACTTGTTGTCCACAGCCAAAAAGAAATCACATACCAATCGCGACCAAAACGAGGCAGGAAGAAAAATCTGACCAAGGTGCATCATACTGGTAGCTTCCCAATCTCTCAGGCACCACGTGGGAAAAGCAACAATTGTTCCCAGCGGACAAGCCCCAGCGCAACACCAGCCACCCCGCAATCCCCTTCTTACGGCAGACCACTTTTTCTTGTCATATATGCATAATAATTTCGTGCCCGTATTGTTTGCGATCGTTGACGTCATCATCGCGGAGAAGAGCCTAACGATTTGGTTCGTAAGCCCAGGTCCCCTGATGGGGGAGGGGAGGGTGGAATGCGGCTACGCGCTGTCTGTCTGTGCGTGCCGGGACCCGAGAAGGACGCTACCCGAACTCGTCGGGAGATCGACAGAATGGCCATCGTGGCTCTTGTCGACCACACGCGGTGAGCCTTTGAGTAAAAGAAGGTTTGCTGTATCAGGTCTAACATGATGGGAGCAGGTTAGTGGAGATATAGCTTGCATGAAGCAGGTTTTTTTCTCTACTGTTTGCCTGCTTTGCAACGTCCTTCAGTTGTGTGAGGTGACCTGAGAGCGTCATTCAAAGAAAAAAACGCTGCATAGCCTATTGGTTCCGACTATGGTGGTTTGGTTAGTGTATTGTTTTTTTTTCTAGCAACAAGGGTACCATTGGCAAACGGTTTCGAATTTTTCTTTGGGCCTTTGGGGTTTGCACTATGGGGTGTGGGGATCGAGTTTGGCAGGTTTTTTTCTCTGCCTTGTTTGCATTTAGATGTGGCAGGTGTTTTGTGTTTTAGCCCACCCCGGCGATCGCGGCATGATCCGAGAATATAAGGCCGAACCATATGAAAAAGTTGGCTCGTGATCGAGATCGGAAGATGAGATAATGTAGATGGCCTTTGCAGGGGGTTCTTGATACAAATGGGTCTGGGTGAACAGTGCTTGCCTAACCAAGGCTATATTCAAAGCTGTCATGTTTGCTGCGAGTCGAGACTTATAATGTCGATAATCACAAGGAATCTGTGACTTGTGAAAGCCCTCCGTACTTCCCCAATCAAAGCGAGATAGCATTTAATCGGTGCTGAAATCGGCAAGACACAGCCTACAAAAGCCATGTCAAGTTCCCTTCCGATAGCCGTATGTCAGCCGCGTGGCTTTGGTTTCCTTCTACGTTGGTCTTGGCTAGCGACGGAGCCTAAAGGCTCATGAACACGAGTCGAGGATGAGTACCAGACCAAAAAATGGATCCGTCACGACTGGACTGAGAAAGGTTGTCGGCGCCACGGTTAGGTGCCGTTGTTGGTTTCCGCCCAGGAACATTGACAATCAAGTGGAGATTTTGAGTAATAGAATATGCAGGCACGCCTCGGTAATTGTGTGCAAGCAGGAGTGATCTGCTTGGACATGTGATGGCCTGATGAATTTTTTCGTTCCCAAAACAGTAAGAAACCGATCAAGATTTTCTCGTACATGATTGATAGCGTTGGGAGTACAGGTGTACAAGATTTACTGCAGCATGTACGCGAAGATGCTTGTTGGAATAAGACTGGAATGTTTTACATCCCAATTCTCTGGTACCGAGTGATGCGCAGCGGGGGAGGGGAGGGGGATGATAAAGCTACACCTCTCTCAGTGGCTTGGCGAGACCCTCCCCACATCCAGACATGGCATTCAGCGATTCTGGTCTGGTTGAAAGTTGTGCTCGTATCCCTTCCCGATGCCGTATCCGCGAGTCAATCGGGTTGTATCGAGACACTTCGCAGACCCGCTCAACACCAGCTTGCTACGGCCGTTACGCGCCGGGTCTGTGCTTGACAATGACGTCGAGCTAGAAACAACTATCAGTGTAGCGTTCCGCACCGAATATCCAAGCGCCAGGAACTTATGCACGCAAGTTTTCAAGCACTACGGGCATTTACTGTGGTAGGTACATAGTAGGAACGGCGTTGAGAACCACTGCGCTCTAAGGGAGACGGAGTGACGGCGCCTCACGGAGACAACTCCAGAGTATCTAGTGAGGTCGGCAGTTGGTGCTTGACGTCAATAACCGCATCTTTGCAAAGCACATGCGTCTATTGTGCATTGCCATGTTTACCGTGAAAAGTTGGAGACGTGCCGGATATCCTTTTTGTGCGAAAACACGTCAACAACTCTCTTAAGATGACGACCTAAGGCTGGAGTTATGTGAACTTAGCAAGGGATAGTGTTACAGTAATGTGTAGCCCGCAGGACTGCTGGCTTAAGCCCGGAGCAAAGACTCGGTGAACCGCTCGAAACCACTGTATTTTCCTCTCTGGTAACTATTGCATCGCAAACTTGTCGCGTTAAGGTGTCTAAGTTCTACAAAGTACTCGACACAGATGTGAGGTCCGAATTGACTTTCCGGCAGATTCCAGAATGGCACGACTTTCGATGGCTTTTACACTACAGGCTTAGTGACCGTGAATTGCATCGAGTGTGACGTCGTACAGCGAATCGAGTACCGAAGCGGCGTGACGCCCAGACCTTCAATCGTACACCCAGCAATCAAACAATCATGACGTACTGGGCGATATCAAGTAAGAGGCATGAGATGAGATGAAGAAAAGAACAGGCCATGCTGAAAGGCCGAACAGGAAAAAAGCACTTGAAGTGACAAGTGAAAGAGAAAAAGGGATTCAGCACTGCATGCCATGCAAGGGATAAGGTCGTCATTGGATGTTGGTCTTTTGCATCTGGCGGCTAAGCCGCTGGTTTTTGAAGCTCAAAGCGAGCCGTGATCGAGATGGATACATAACCTACGTGGAATATAGCATGTCTTATGCGTGCCAACCGCGGTACACAATCTTGGTGCCGTACTTCTGACCTTTCTTGAGTACCATCATAGACTTGTACTCTGGGACGTTGATGGCGTTCACATATCGGCTGGGCTCAACACAGAAACCTGAACGCGCGCGGCGGGCGGGCAGGTCACCTACTGCGGGCACATCGATGTATTTTCCAGTGTAGAACTGGAATGCTGGTTCAGTCGAATGTACCTCAAGGTGGATTTTGCTCTCTGGGTGGTAGAAGGCCGCAAGCTTCTGCAAAGGCAAAGAGCGGGTATCGATAGGTACGCTGCTGGGGTCGGTATTGACAACAAAGCAGTCATCAATGTCAGGCTCCTTTTCGCCAAGAGTAAAAGTCTTTTGAGGACTGACGCCAGGGTATTGTTCGATGGGTCCTGTGGGAATACCTCCACTATCGACAACCTGGTACTTGTTTGTAATGAGAGTAACTTCTGTGCCGGCGATGGACGGACCCTCGGTCAAGTTGAAGTAACTTGCAGTCACTTAGCATGGCAACTCATGTACGGTCCTTTGCAAGCGCTCACCTGTGGTTGGTCATGTTGATGGCAGTCTCCTCGACTTCATCGCCGACAAGTTCAGCCTCATACTCAATATGCAGGACCTCTTGTTGGGCACCGTTAACTTGCTCCTTCTCTTGAACGTACCATACGCTTACTTGCACGGTCCCAGGGTAGCCCTCCTCTCCGTCCTTGCTCAGGTACTTGAAAAGGGTGGCTTCCTTGCCGTTGCGGTCAACGGTAGCGGGACCTTCAAACTCCCGCTTTCCCCAGCCCATGTTTCCGCCATGGAGAGAGTTGGAGCCGTCGTTGACTGGTAGTTGGTACGACTGGCCATTTAGGTCATTGATCTTCGCGTTGGACACGCGATTGGCTACGCGACCAATGGTCTCCCCAAAGAACGGCGCGTTGTACTGCTTGTACAGCTCCGCAGAAGGAAAGTTCTGGACAATGTTCTTTCCATTGACATGGAATTTCTGGATAATGGCGCCCAGTGGCAGGAAGGTAAAGGCCTTGGTCGACGACATGGTGCGATGGACAATGTGGCGAGACTGAATGAGCAAGAGAAACAGCCAACAGGTGGTCTAGATCGGTCGCGTCAGCTGCAAGGTTGGAGTACGGTTGATGGACGCCGCCGTCGCAACCAGATCTGGTGAGGTCTGGTGTGGTGGGATGAGGGGTACGATGTCCAGATGCGGGGCTACTGCAGGCCCGCTACTCACCTCAGCTGAAGGTGTGTGTGTGGCTTTGGTGTGTCCTCGAAAGTAGGATCAGGCAGCCAAGTTTCTTTCAATAGCCTTTGTGAATGGCGTCTGTGATTGAAAAAGAAAGGAAGAAAATGGGCGCTCTGCAGATCCAACTTAGATACATATGTGCGGATTTATTAGCCTAATGAGGCGGTGGAGCAACCGTAGGTAGATAACCATTTCTGCCGCTATTCACCACGGGTGCGATCTGCTCTGTCTGAGAGTACGGCCACAACATGTCGGGCGGAATGCCGTATCGAGACGCCGGTGGGCTCAGGGCGTGAACGTGTGGTTGTGCCAAGGCATGTGAGAGGAGTTTAAGTGGTGGGTTCGCGCACCGATGGCTCCCTTTGTTCTGCCCACTGGGAACCATTAGTAAGCAGCCTCTCGAGCGCGCAAATTCGATTTTCCCATGGTCACCGAGGCCAAGAAACGTCATGGTCCAAACAAAATAGTGGAATTAAAATATTTACAACATCATGTACAAGGAAAAACCTTAGTGCCCGTCTCATGGGCGCCCCTGATGCGCCTGCTGTCGAAGAAGAAAGTGCCGATCCGCGGAGTCATGCTGCAGCTATGCCCGGCACAGCGATTCACGTCATGGTGAAACGTTAAAGACTTTGAGTATTGTAGTACACGTTGAAAAATAGGTAATTTTTCAGAGGATCATGCAACGCCAGCCTGATAAACGCCGATGGCTATGGCCCGAACCTAAACGCCGTGAAGGAGCAAGAGGTATCCCAGAACGCTTGAACGCTAAACAAGATGGAGGAGGTAAGCGGAGATGACTCCGGACCAATCATCAGGCACCCACTGGGTTCTGAATGAAGCTGCTGAAATCCAGTTCATTGTGTGTATTCCAGTCGGGCATCATTGGGTCGTTTGGGCTTATCGCAACCGTGTCTACCATCATGTTGTGGTCGTAGGTGGCAAAGTTGTCGAATCCGTACATAGGCTTGAAATCAATTGTGTCGTCCATCATCATCGAGTCGTTCATCCATGGTGCACGCGAGAGAGCTGCGGGATCCATAACACTGCTACCCATGAAAGTTGGTGAGGCCATTACCGGCTCTTGCTTGGTCGGTGAGATTGACTGTGGCTGCTGGGGAAATGGGCTGTTCATAGGAGGTGTCGGTGGGGCATTGTGGCGGGCAAATGGGCTTTCGTACGCAAGGGACCTGGTAGTCGGTGTTCCGTTGTACGACGAGTTGGATGAAGCATGGCCGTGGTCGGATTCTGAGCTGACCGAAGCTCGTCTCTGCGTAAATGGGGCGCCTCCTTCAATCAATCTCTGCTGCATGCGATTGCAGTCTTCCTCGAATCCTTCGTAATGGTTGTTGCTGTCGCCGGGGGCATGCAGAAGATCCAGGCGTTCCAAGATGTCATGGGTCAGAGGATGGCCTCCTGCTGTTTCTTGCAATGGCTGTCCGGGCCAGCTCTCGCCTCGCTGTAGGCGGCTGTAAAGTTCCCGGAGACCAGCAACCAATTGCCCTTGTTGTTGCTCGAGCATCTCGACGTATCTGACTCTCATGTTAGTTTGGAAAACGAGAGAAAGGGATATGAGCAAGAGGTAAGAAAAACAGAACAAGAACGTACCCCTTGGGATATACTTTGTCTTGGGACTTCTTTCGTTCACCGAAAACGCAGATTGCGTTGTCAGCTTTACAGCGACTGCATGGGCTTGCTCCGTCACACTAGTCCTGTTAGGTTCATGATTGCGACACCATGCTTTGGAGCTGAACTCACCTTTGACTTTTTCAAACGGCAGCGGTCGCAAGCTTTGCATACTCGCTTTCGGATGTTGTCTTGAGCCTCCATTGAATCTGACCTGTGGGGTGCCATGTGATGATGTGATGTGGAGAAGGGTGGTAATTGACGAGGCAGGCAGAAGCCTCGACTATGTACGTGTGGATGTGTGTGTGTATGGAAGGCAGATGGGTGTGTGTGTGTGTGTGTGTGTGTGTGGGAAGGGAACTTGTTTCAGGCAATAATGTTTGTCAGGCCAAGTAAGATTCTTCAAGAGCAAGTTGTCAGAAGAGGTGGAGGTGGAAACCAAGGCCCTAAATAAAGGCAACGCCTCGTGCGGGTAGCAAAGCATTATATCTATTCACGTCAGAGGATAGTCCAAGCGGACGTTCGGCGTTAAACCTTGGGGCCCTTGGGTGCAAAAGCTCAGTAATGAAACTGTAATTATGAAATCCACCGACCCTGGGCAGCTAGAGCACCCCTGTCTCCTTACACATCATCAATCGGCGCACGCACGTTGAGGCACATTAGTTCACATGCAAGGATGCATGGTCTTGGTGCAGGGCGCCAACCTCAGCAGGACTGGGCTCGAGTTGGCCGGAGGAGTTGACAAAGCGAAGGCGCGGAGTCGGCCAACGAGCGGACCGTGACCGTACAGACAAGTGCAAAGCCAGACAAGACCATCCGCCCCCGTTGCTGCTCGTCCGCCAGGGCAGAACAGGTGACGTTTGTGCTCGGCGAATACGCGGGCATAACCAAACTCGAAATGTCGTCGAGATCGCAGAGCCCGCGCCCGGGTACCGGCAACGCGACATCCACGACCAAAACAGGACGGACAAACGACTTGCGCCTGGTCCCCGAGAGCTAACGACGGGCGGGGATTTGCGTGGCACATGGTCGAGTCGAGGCCGTGTTCGACAGAGGTCAAGCAAGCAACATGTTGCGTGCTTGCCATCATGTGTGGGCGCTCGCGCTTGTCATCATTATAGCGGCATCACTGATAACGTTTTTTCCCTGGACGAGTGGTGCCTCAACGTACCAAAGCTTCGGCCGAGCTAGAGGTTGGTTTGACAGCCGGATCATCAGCCTGGGAGTCGACGACGGCATGCTCGCTCCTTCGGACGACCGTGGTGGGGAATCCTCCGCCGTCTCTCCCTCTTTTTTCCTTCTTCTTTTTTTTTTCGCTGGTGGGATGATCTGTCTGAGTCGTCCAGGGAGCACATGCATCTGTCTACGGAGTAGATACAGGCTACCTACATGTGAAGACGAACTGGGTGGAGAAGCACCGGGCGGGAGAGCCAAATCCGATGCCATTGATTCTGTAAGCGCAGCCACAATCAGCGGCCTGCTTTATTTCCAGACGAGGTGCTGACAGCCAGCCGCCTGCGTCTCACTGACCATACTCCAGCCACAAGAGCGTGGTTTCCTGTCCTATGCTGCCTCGCATGTGCGTGCCTTCTAGACCTCGCCCTCAGTCTGGTTGGCGTACGTACGATGTGCTCATAAATGCCTCAGCCACAGCGAATCTGAGGCTGCGCCTTGACCGTGTCCACGTACGCCTCCAACTAGCCACAGCAAGTCTCTCCCCCTCCCTATCTGCATCGTGTATTGAAACTGTCTACGCATACGATACCGTGCTATTGCTATTGGCCAGCCACATGTTCCATCCTGCTCTGGGGGATTGGGAAGCCTGGCGGCCCACTCCAGGCGTCGTCAGGCAGCGTGGCTGAGAACGTCACTCTGGCTGTCAGAGCGCGTTTTTGGTCCCCGTTTCACGCTCTCTATACGACGCCTATACGACAGCCCCCCCTGCCGACTAGCCGTCCATGCTTAAAGCCTCGCGAATACCCCCCCGTTTTGCTGGTCAGGGCGGCCCAGAGGGGACCATCATTGCTATTTTTCCCTTTTCTTTGCTGCTGTCTGTTTCAAGCACGTCTAGCGTCAGCGTATACAAGAATCCTGTCAGCCATCTAGCTAAGCGCAGGATCATGCTTTGTGCCTGTGCATCATGCCACATGGAGCAGCATCGCCGTCTACCATGGACAGCTTCTCTATGGAAACCGCCAGGCGCAACTGCATCGCCGGCTGACACTCTACTAAACGCCAAGGCGCGGCGACCGCGAATGTCCTTTGCATGAACAGTGCTTGTATCCAGGGCGTGTTTCTGTTTGGTTTTCGGCCATTTGTCTCGTAATCCGTCCTGTTCGGCTTTTAGACCGACGAATGCGGGGGCTGCTGGCAGCGATCCTGTCAGACCTATCTCCCGTCCGTGTGCCAATATGCTTCTCCAACCACGCAAGGGTCCTAGCATGCAAATTCATATCAAACATACTACATACAGTACACACAGCCCGGCGTATTCAAGAGACGCCGACATCATGTCCAGTGCCCGGGACATAGTAAGCGGAAACGCGACAGCCAGAGACTTGGAACCAAAGACGGGCGGCCAATAGACAACTGCAGCTTGCAAGAGCCAACTTTCAAGTCGCCTACTGAATCGCATGCTGTGCCATTTCTCTCGACATTGCTTGGCTAGCCATGCTCCAGTGTGCCACGTTTTGCTGCCCAGCTGCTGCCATCTTCCTTGCTTCACCAGCCAGGGGGAGCGTCGACTTGACTTCCAAGAAACTCTCCTTGCTACCATGGCGTATTCGATACCTGTCGTCTTGAGCATATGTATGCAGAAAGCCTTGATTCGTCATCGACAACATGCCGCTAAGAGCCTTGTGCCAAAAGGTTTGATTGCTTGCCTCAGCAAGACTCTCTCCACACACACACACACA
>JAODYC010000079.1:67448-82513 GCA_026262405.1 Curvularia hawaiiensis
TGTATGTATGTATGTGTATGCAATATGCACATGTATATACATGCAACACAACGAAAACAAGGGAAACAGACGCATGTGCGTTTATTCCGTTATTGCCAAGGTGCCCAAGACAAACAAAAAAGGGCGGACAATAAGGGCGCTGGTTGATAATCATGACTTTGGGGTATACGTACCGTCGCTTCTCCAAATCGCCTCCAAAGTACGGTGCATAGCTCGGCATGGTAAATTGCACGTTACCCCTCGACTTGTACAGAAAGTGTCTTAGTGGACTGCCCGGCACAATGTCCGTGCATGCAGGACGTCCCTGCTGGACGGCGGTACGTATCGCCTCAATAGATCCGATGCGCTGCAAGTTCTGCGGAACCACCCGTTAGTGCCAATGCATCTTTCATCTGTTGCCATTTCTCTTTTCCCGTCAACGACATATTAAGAGAAGACCATGTCCGAATTTCCCGTCAGCTCGGATGCCTTTTAGTTTGAAAGGGCCGAAAGAGCAGAAAAGCAGTCGGGAGCGTGCGTCTCATCGGAATGGGAGTTAAGTTCCAATGACCGCGTGGTTCAGGGAGGTCAGTGTCCGGAGAGTCAAACCAACCTCCGCAATGCCGTCCGTCTGCAATGCACGATTTGCCTCACACGGAATGATATCCCATCCAGGGTGGACAAGGATGCGGTAATTGCTCCGCTCCACATCATTCGATGCAAGACCTCGCAACGCAGTCCTGCCATCTGACCAGCCCTCCACGCGTCGCGACATGACTTAGTCCGTTGTACTGGGCCGTCTTGGGAATTAAGGTGATTTTGCAGCAGAACAGCTGCCAGAAAGAATAACCGAGCATGCAACAAGGGTTGAAAGTTTACACCACTTACCTCGACTAAATCGTCTCTCATCTGTCTGAGTTCAAAAAAGCTCTCTTTGTCGGCGCTAATCAAGAGAACGGCGACCTCATCGTCCGCCCCGTCGCTCGTGCGAGGCCGCTCTTGCATATGTTCCGTTGGGTCTTCTAGGTTTAGGAAGCTGACATACATGTACAGATAGCCAGTGTTATTGAAGCCGGGCAAACACAAGGGAATCCAGTTTTCACCGCCACCAGCCTTGACGCTGCCGGCTTCAAAGAGCATGTTGAAAATAAGATGAAGATCGCCCGGATGCAGGCTGTGTTTCTTAGGCCGGACGACCGACACGAGCTTACCAGATGCTACTATTAAACCGTACAGCAGGTTCTCAGAGCGGTTTCTGAGCAAGGCATTGTTGATGGCTGTGCGATGCGACTTGCGCAGTTTCAAGCACTCGAGGGCCGACAGCAATGTTGAGGGGGATCCTCGCGTAAAGCCGTCTGCCAGGGCAGACAAAAGGGTCTCAGTCCCCTGTAGAGGGCGGCGTAAGTCGTAATTTGCCCGTGCGGCGAACATGCGCTCCATGCTGGGTAGTGTGAGGGTCGAGAGTATCTGCATGTACAGTGCTTCGAGCTGTGACCGAAGCTGAGAGTCGCTCTCTGCCAGGCGCGTGATAGCGACCAGGTTGAGCGGACCCTTGGTTAGAACGACGAAGCGCACATCACCAGCAGTGAAACCTTTGAGCGTGTCGTGCGTGGACTGGTAGAAGGATATGATGGTCTGCACGATGCCAATGTAGTTTGTGACCAGCTGGTCGTTGCCGTGTCGACTGTATATAGGCTTTCCGGCGCTGGAGAGAATCAAGAAATGCTTGAGTTTGGCACGCCACTGACACATAACCGCTTCTATACACTACATCAGCAAGTTCTACCCCTAAATCTTCGACGCGTGCCTGACCTTGATTCGATCCGTCCGCATTCAAGTCGTCCACCTCGTCGAACTCGCGGCCGAAGGCGGCCTCAAACTCAGGGTCTGGCGGGAACAGGCTTTGCGACTCTGCATCGACAAACTTCTGTCCCAAGGACCGCAAGAGTGACTTTTCCTGCTCCGACCTCTCAGCCGGACCCATGACTTCTCCCAATATGCTCTCCTGGTACCCCGTAACAGTCGGCGCATAGCTACGTATACTCGCGCTGTCATCGACATCGCTGATATTACGAGCGCCCCCGTTTGCGCCCCCTAGATTGCGCGGCTTGGGCGTCGCCGACGTGGGCGACGAATCTTTCGAGTCGGTAGCAAAGGCTTGTGTGTTGGCCATGGACAGCTGGGTGGTAGCCTTGGACAAGAGCTGCGGTCTCGAAGGCGCTATCGAGTGCGAGGTTGAGGGTCGCGACAGCAACCCGAGGGCCGGTCGCGGCGGCAGTGGAGGAGGCGCTGCATATTGTGATGCTAGAGAGCTGGTCGAGTTTTTACGTGAAAAGGCTCGTATTATGTTCAACGTCGGATTCGTAAAGTCGTGGGGTTCGGTCGGCTCCCCCTTCGCGGACACGGCGGTGGCATTGCTGCTCTTTTGTGTCGGCGTCGTGGGCGAACTGTGTTCCTCAGAGCCGGGCGTCTGGGGCTCAGCGCTGCCAGTCTCTTCCATCAAGATGGTGGCGGATGGTCATCTAGGCAGCAGTATAGTGTCGTGTTCTTTCTAAGACATGGCGCGCTTGTCGAAGTGTGCGTGTAGCCGCGGTGCATCGTGACGCTTGTCGAGGTAATGCATCCATCCCATCCCGCATGGGCCCACACAGCCAATGACGTTTGTTGCACCTACACATCAACACCACTCAGCTGGCTCGCTATCTGACGCGTCTCTGTTGCTACGAAGCCCCGGCACATCCAGAGCTCAGTATGCTGTATCCGGTGCTCACTGGATTCTTAAAATAGCTGTGGTTTTGACTCCTCACCTCACGCTCATCAGCTTTCCAGACTAGACGTTCGCTTGGTCAACAACGCCGCGGTTATGGCCGAAATAACTTGGGCCTGGTACTGATTGTAGTCGAAAACCTGCGCTCATCATCACATACACATCTTCAATCCTGCTGACATATTCTACATCATCGCGTACTCAGCGATTCCAACGCAGCGTACTATTCTTAGTAGCTTAGGCCCACTACATTCGGCAAGGCGACTACACACGCCCTACACAATCTGGAATTGTTCCAAAAAAGCGGTATGCATGATGATCTATTCTCAAGCTCGGTTGAGGGCGAGTTGACGAGGGAGTAAGGAAGTGAGTCTGGCCAAAGCAGCCTTTCATGCTTGATTTCTGTGCCGAGCCACCTTTTTGTTGGAGAAACGGCAGCAAAAGTCAAATCGCCTCCGCTAGTCTCATAACTTTGTACTTTCAATCTCTACGGGACCTCTTGAAGACGTTAGTATCACCATTACTCCACGCATAGAAAGATCAATGGCATCCTTCTCAACACTAGATGACGTTACTACAATCAACTATGTCTTGGACTGGCCGCACCTGGAAAACCCCAGCAACACCACGTTCGCAGGGCTAACGCAGGTTGATGTCTGCCACTGCCTAAGGACAGACCTGTCGCCACAAGAAGACGCTGAACCGGGACACATCTACACTCGGTTCGAGTGTGCAGGACCCGAAATTCGTTTCAAGACTGAGCAAGAAGACTTATGGGTATTGGAAGCACCACATGGACCCATCAACATGCTACGACCCGCCACAGAGGAAGAGAAATCTCGACGGCGGGATCTCCATAACACCGCACATCCAACCGTATACCAAGATCGGAAACTCCTCTTTCTCACAGGCCCCTGTCCTCGCGGACGTTACCAGGCATATGCTACTCAACAGTGGCTGGAAACCCTAGATCTCAATGCCCGACAGCACATCTCATGTCTGTGTATACTCGTCCAGCCCTACGAAGAAGACTGTTCCCACGAAGTTACCCGTCTCGCATACGCAGAGCTCGCCCAGTATCTCATACAGCATGTGCCAGCACTGCAAACACTCTACCTCCACATATGCCCCGAAGGAACACATTTATGCAGTGCAGCAAGCAAATTCAGTGGTCTGCTTCGCACTGGAAATACAAAGATCGTTGTCGTGGATCATTGTGGGGCTGGAGATAGCAGGGAGTACGGGGAAGCCAATGCGTTTCTAGACGCCATGACGATGATGGCGCAGCGAGTGAATCCGCCTCGTAGGGCCAGCGGAGTCACGCGAAAAGAGGAGGTTGGCGGACATGGTGGTGTTGAGCTGACCGCTCAGGAAAAAGAAGAAATCGGAGAGAATAAAGAGAGTGAAGATAGCGCCGATGATGACGACTGGACAGATGCAACTATGAGCCCTACATCACCTCAAACCGAGACGGACAAAGGATGGCAGCTGTTATGATTTATGACATTTGTGTATATACACATGAACAGTAATAATGTACGTTCGTTGAGCCAAATCACATGTTGCATGTATGAAGATGTCCATCGTCATTATTATCGATACAAGTTCATTTGCCAGTTTAATGCATCCGTCACAAACAAAGTCTCCATTCTGTTACTCCCATCTTACACAGGCTAAGCCATCCATCACCTAACCTTGATTACACGAGACAATATCACCACAAAAGACAACAAATATAGCAAGAACCAAGTTAGAATCCAACAATGACTCAGTGAATGAATTCCGTAGTGACTGCGATGGATAAAGATATATACACCAAAAAAAGAGCGGAAGGGGGTATTACAACTGCTGTGTCGTCAATAGTAAGAACGCCTCATCCAAAAGTGAAAACAAAAACGCTCCACAACAATCTAGTACAAGGTCCCAAGGGAAAAAATAAGAACAAACGCTTCACAATCCAACACCATACACCTTCGTTACACATGGATTTCCTCCTCTTTTTCAATAAATTTACCATCCAGCCCTCACCCTCCTTACTTTCTCCTTGCCGCCAACCCGGCCCGCCGTGATACGTCTGACCCATCTCCTGATTGCCCAACCCCTCGCGAGCGCCTGGAAAGCCAAAACGTCGTTTTCTAACTGCTTGCGCCTGGCGTCCTGAATGCTTTTCCAGCGCCGCTGAATCACGGTTGCAGCATCCACCATTCGCTGTCTGGCCTGCGCAACGACTGCACAGTCGTGTGCAATGTGCATGGCTTTGATGTGTGTGCTGACCTGGCGGCGGAGCAGAAATCGGCGGAAGGCGTTTTGAATCGTTGTTGCCGCGCGGTGTGTGCGTGCGAGCGGGAGAAGACGCGAAGCCAGGAAGGACAGTGTGAGGAGCGTGAAGTCACGGCTGGGTATAGAGCGAGCAGTGTTGCGTTGGGGCGTGAAGAGCGCAATGAACGAATTTGAACAGCCCACTGCTTTGAGTTTTGCGCTGAGATCCGGTTTACCAACGTCGACGGTTGAACTGGTCAGGGTGGAAGGCAGATATGTGTCAACAATGACCTCGAGTACTTTTGGGTCGGCGAAACTAGTGGTCAGATTCGCTACACGCAAACCATGTAGACGCGCGATGGAGCGCGACCATGAGAGGAGAAGGCGTTTGTGATATGCCATTCCATCCTTCTCGGTCGTCTCTGGTTCCTCGTTATCGGAATCGAGCATTCGCTCTTCGAAGTTGTCTCTGGTTCGATACCACTGGCTACGGAAGCGCTCTGTCTCCTTGACCAGTTGCGGCCAGTCGACCAGGCTTCCTAGCCCACATTTTCCGACAAGCGACCAGAGCAGGGAGAGTGTCTTCTCGCGATGGCCATCGACGATGTCTTCAGCACGAATGCCGCTGACTGTTGCACTAGGCATACCTGGGAAATTGCTCAAAGCAGCGAGGGCAATTTGCATGTTGTAGACCTTTTGTGGGCGACTAACGGCTGGATATTTAAGATGTTCAGATAGAACCCAAGTGTCTTTCTGTGACACTTCGCTGGTGAGCAGCTCACCGGTTGGCAGATTGAGCGTCACAGTGTCCTCTTGTTGTGCTTCAGGAGTGGTAGATGGATAAAGCAGCAGTTCAACCAGGCGGTTCAGCACGATGCCGTCGCGGAGATCAATAGCGATGTTTTCGATCTGGTAAGTGTACTCCTGGAGCGGATACTGAGCATGCTCGACCTTGTAACTGAGATGGTGAAGCGGTCTCGTGATGTCGCCATGCGAAGGGAGAAGCATCTTGGACAGCTGATGGAGAACCTCGACAGACGTCTTGTAAGGAGAGGTCGTCTGGAACAAGCAGCCCGACAGGGCTTTTGTAGTCTTTGCTTGGTCCAGGACAAGGATCAGCATAAGACTGCGCAGTGTTGTGCGGCGCCACGACCAGCCTTGTGATCCGAAATCGTCGTCTCCGCGTGTGAGACTAGCAATGCTACCGCCCCCAGATTTCACCCGAACAGCATCTTCGTTCTTGATCAAGAAGGTAAACAGGAAGTTTTCAATCGCTCGCCGTTCGGAGCGATACTGGCGAGATCCATCGTCTGAGCAAGTAGAGCCTGTAGACAGACGGCACGGAGTTGTAATCTGGCGGCCAATAATTGCTTCGGCTGCAGCTCGCAATGCATTCAAATCGTACGACTTGGTCCACAAGTTGAGAAACTTCTTCCGCAGACCAACATCATCTTTCAACCGAAGCGTCTGGGCCAGAAGATCCTTGGGTATGCTCAACGCGCCGCATTGTAATGAGGCTTGTAGACGCTTGTGTAGTGATGGCATAGCAGGGTTGTGATAAATGGCAAGCATCTTCTTGCGCAGATCCTCCGGGCTTTGGTCAGCATTCTGATCCTCGTTTACCGAGTCGAATACAGAGTTGAGAAGCTGTGTGATGGCAACTTCTTGGTAGGTAAGCCAGTTGTCCTCGTACAGCTCCGGCTGGGCAAGATCATCTCGGAGTACGGGGTATTTCTCCTTTGGCTGTGGCCGCTCGCCGACCTCGTGAAGCATGGTAATGCTGCTTGCTACGCTTCCTGTCTTTTGTCGTCGTAGTGCTGTAGGTGGGGATTTGTCGGTGTGAAATGGCGATGAAGATAGTGGTGCGCGCTTTGCCTTGGCCATCTTTGCTCGTTCAGTCTTGATGGTTGATCTCAGAGATGCGCTGCTGTTCGCAGTGGAAGCAGTGCCATCAGCCCTCGATTTGAGTGCCTTTGCTGGCACATCGTCGTGGCCAACGTGCGATCGCGGCCTCTTTTGCGTGCCCTCGGTTCGTTTCTTGGTCTGTAGTATCCTCTCGGGCTCCTTGGGTGCGCTGAAATGGACTTTAGGGGCTTTCGCCAGCGGCTTCTTCGCCTCTGCCTTGGTGAAGTTGATCTCAATGTGTGTACCACTTCCCTTCTTCTCAAAGACCTCCATACCCGGAGGCACGTTCTCCTTGCCTCCACCTGAGCCTGCAATATCACTCGAAAAAGATGCGCTTTGTACCGAGCGTGATGTTGCGCTGAGTGGACCGCGTTTCGATGATGGCGCGGCAAGCGACTTGCGAGGTAACTTCTTTACTTTCTTTAAAGCCGACACCAGGTCATTCCCTTCCTCTTCCGATAGTGTGACAAGGTCGAGCCCAAGATCTGGCGATGCTTCCCGGACGTTGCGCGGCGCATGTGTAGGTTGTCCAGGGTGGATGGTAAACAACGACGTGTCATCAGTTGGAATGTATATTGTCCTCCGGCGCGCATCCTTCTTTGGCCCTTGCTTCTTAAGCTCTTTTTTATCCAAAACATCCTCTTGTAGCTGTACAGTGGCGTTGACCTCGGAAGCATAGTCTTCGGTGGGCATTTGCGACACGCGTCGTCGGGCAGGCCTCTCATGTTGTGGTTCTTGGACAGGCGCTGCAGGCTTGGGTAATTTCTGTGCCGAGCGCGCAACGGTCGTGCCCTTCTTCGGCTTCACGGGTTTGGAAACGACGTTTGTGTGGCTCCTCCTCTTTGCTTCAGATGCTGCTCGCTGTTGCTGCAGCTGTTGCTCTTCCTCTTGTGCGACATCCTCAAAGATATCCAGAGACGGGTTGAATGCAGGCTTGTGGAGGTTGCGCGTGGGTCGTCGGTGCTTCATTGGGCGAGCGGTCGCCTTCAGTTCGGTTGTGTATTCCAGATTTGCTGTTGTGTTGTCGTCGTCGAGATAGCTCGGCGCGTAAAGGCCTGCATAGCCGGTGTAATGGCTGCTTGCTGAGCTATACGGCGCCGGGCACGGCGTGCCTGCAGTGTACCTGTACATGTCGGCGGCGGGGATGTTTGGATTAATCTCTATAGAGGGAGCGCCGGCGCATAGGTAAAGGGTTGTCCTTGTCCAAGGGAGTGGAGAGTGGGTTCAGAGGTGAATGCGTTCACGCTTAGCCGGTTGTGGCGTTGTTGGTGGGCCGCTGATTGTCAATATCGTCGCTGGGGCAACACCAACGCCTCGAAACACGAAGACGGTTTCGTTCCGCTTGACGTCACTCGTTTACCGGAAGGCTGCACCAGCTGTCCATTAAGCTGCATTTCTCAAACAGTAGCGACTGCTGCTTCGTGACCAGCCTTGCAATAGATACGCATATACCATTAACGTTCCCCCTTTTCACGCAAATACCACAGCGCCCTCCATATTTAAGGAATGCCTTTGCCAGCCCGAATTGCTTTTGCAGCCTCGCTCTGCGCCCGATCCTCTGCATATCTTTGGTAAATGGGCAGATAGTGCTCCCTTTCGCTCAACGTCTCCTTGACACTTTTCCTGCTCTCAACCGCAGCAAGCCACTTCCTGAACCTCTTCCAAACTTCCTCGTCCTCGCCGCCCTTACCCTCGTCGGGAACGCCTGAGCCTCCTTTGAAGTGGTCAAATACCCATAGTCTGTTGGCCCATGGCGCAATCACAATGTCTATGAGCCCAAAGTCCTTGCCCGAAAAAAACGGGCCTTCTTTGTCCATCTCCCGCGTAAACTCCTTGATGTGATTCAAAAACTCCTTCTGCTTCTCCTCCAGCCCATCCCCTTGATGCTGGAGAAAACGATGCCAGGCGGGAATAATGCGAGTACTCACATAGTCTGTCCAAATCCTTGTTCGTGCGCGTTCGTAAGGATCCGTAGGCATCAGATGTGGAGTGTGTTGTGGGAACGCTTCTTCGAGAAACTCGCAGAGAACAGTGCTTTCATACAGTGGCTTGTTCTGATATTGAAGCGTAGGAACGAGACCGCGAGGGTTGAGGTCAAGTAGCGACTGGGGCTTGTGGTACGGATTTACTTCAATGTATTGGTATTGGATGCCTTTCTCCTCGAGCGTGATCCATGCGCGCTGCACGAAAGGGCAAAACCAGCCGGAGTAGAGCTTCAGAGGGCACTCAGCCGAGTGTGCCTGGCAAGGTCAGGGATTGCGTCT
This sequence comes from Curvularia hawaiiensis, assembly GCA_026262405.1. Lineage (NCBI taxonomy): Eukaryota > Fungi > Ascomycota > Dothideomycetes > Pleosporales > Pleosporaceae > Curvularia > Curvularia hawaiiensis. Next base: position 76,623 of record JAODYC010000079.1, read on the forward strand.
TGATAGTCGTGTGTTTCTTAACAATACCTTGACTGTCGCTGCCGCGAGACCCGTAGCCTCTGGGTGAAGGTCGGCGTCGGGGTGATCTTTGCCCATGGTGCTCACGTGCGTTCACTGATGTTGTTGGAGTGGAATTTTGGGTCTAGAGAAAAGTGGCACCCAAGATTCTTGGGTCCGCTCCCGTAATATATAGCTAGGGAGCTGTGCTTTGAAATATTAGATGCCATAAACATGGGATCATCATTTAGCAAACGTGATGCTTGTAGTAATGACGAATGCGGGGCGATGACGTTCCGCCATTATACTAGTACCCCACTTTGGGTAACCATCCGCGTGCTTCTAACCTACTACGAACACTTCTCTGCCTCTTCACTCATGAGTAGTTGTACTCCATGAACCATCAAAGTCGGGGGCGGCATGTTCCTTCAGTCATTTTCCATTCTCGGATAATTCATTTCCATACATCTCTGATGAGTGACTAGTCGCCCACTGATAAGCTTAACGATACCTCTATCTCTATCCTCTATCACCACCGTTTGCACTGTTTCCTACCGAGCCCTAAGCACAAGTCACAAACGCACTGACAAAAGGACTATCTCCCGTCACACAGCCGCCTACTGGAGCCAGGAAAGCAGTGCCGGAGCAATCTGCCGTCTGGTAAAGAGCCACTAGAAATCATATCAGCTTCTATTCCATATCTTTCCTCTCTCCATGTCCGTCACTCCGAGACCCGTGTAAGAAACAGCAAAGCATGTTAGGGAACTCACCACTGCATCCAGCCGACACACTCGAAGTGCTATAGCTCCGGATCGCAACTCCAGTGTTGAAGCGGTCAAGCGGCTGGCAAACGTTTCCATTACCGAAAATGGGGTCCGGGTTAATGAGCGTGGAAGCCGTGCAGCCAGGACCGGAGTACTTGAGGCCGACGGCAACAAAAGCACCGCCTTGACGAGCTTCGAGAGGAGAGGCTGCGGCGGGAGCAATGGCCATGAGGAGGGCGAGGGCGGTAGTACTGGTAAAATACATCTTGAGGTTTGCTGGAAAAGCGTGATTGTTTGGCTTGAGACTGAATCTGAATACCTCTGAGATTGCTGGAGGAAGATCTGAAGGAGAGAGACGAGATGACCCTCTTTATACTTGAACTTTCTTCTGTTTCGGTTCATTCTTCGTGTCTCCTTGTCGCTAATGGTGTTCAGAATACCAACACCCGTTTCTCAGCCATCAGCTTACCGATAAGCCAATGGCATCTTGTCACTTCGTCGAGGCCAAAGCTTCTCAGTTAGTGTATTACGGACTGTATTCATTCACAAAAAGCCGTTCTGCCAATAGTGTTCGTCCCGCTGACATGGAGAATCCGCCACGTCCCACTCGTCAGATTAGCGCGGGATATTGTCCCTGTTGGGAAATAATGTAAGCTGGATTCCCACGCTCAATCCTTTACAAGGACCCGCTGGTCGTGTTTCGGGGAAGCCTCTAACCACTCTGTAACTAGACGAGTTCGTGTAAGCAGAAAGCACTGGTGCTTCTGATCCATTCGTGACTACACAACACGAACATACACCGGTACCTAGCGCTGTTGGTGGCTGTGGGTGGCACTAAAAACCTTGATATATCACTCTTTGAGGGAAAAGGTAACACGAAATCCGGCATGTTTTGTAAGCTCATAGCTAGAGCTCAAGTGGATACCAATCCTGCCTCTATGTAATCATTGAATGATGTTCCCAGATTACAGCACAACAACCATCTCAAAGCTTCCATGTACGTCTAACATGGTTTAACTTGTGCAATGACCCCCACAGTGCTTATTGTCAACTCACATCGACCTCGCTTTGTTGATGTCTGCCTCCTTTAGCTCTCGCAGCTTGCCCGTGTTAGCAACACCGCCCGTGATATTTGCCTGGATGACCTCCTTGGCATATCCCAAAAGGCCCACGTCAGTCACATAGTACGAGATGTATTTGGATTTGACCTCAATGAGTGTCATCCGGGGGTCTTCGGGACCACCAGTGTGCTTTCCGTCACCCAGGTCGCCAAACCAGGCAGCAGCACCGCGACTCCATACCTCTTTGATGCGTGGGTCGCTGTTGTCGGTTGTAGTCGCAGTGCCAGTGATGGATGCCCATTCTTGTGTCTTGAGGTCCTGGAAAGAGATCTGGACTTCCTTGTTTTGGTCTAGGTCACTAAACTTTTGCGAGTGTGCATTGGCAAGAAAGAGGAAGTCGGGACCGTCGCGGCGGGCGAGAGCCATGGAGCGACCAACAGGACCTGCGAGGATAGGTTAGCTGCTGACGTATTAAACGGTATAGCCAGTGGGCGGATATACATACCAACACCATTGCGGTATGTGTTCAGCATGCAAATCTTCTTTCCGTCAACCAGTTCAAAGAATTGCTTGATTTGCTGGTCCTTTGGTGTCTCGTCGTCATACTGCTTCGCGACGGAAGGGTCCGTCTTGGAGTTGACTTCGCTAGCTTTAAGTTGGTCTGGCATGGTGAACGCACGTGTAGTGGAAAAGTTTCTGGAAGAAGTTTGAAAAGGTATAGCAATGCGGGCTCCGAGTTGGATTCGTAGCAGAATCGTCCTAGGACAACGTACAAATAGTCGAGCAGTAGACATGTTGGTAGATGTTACTTGGTCATAAACGTGGACGTAACGGTGAGATCAGCACCAAAGGCGCCGGACGACGGACGGAGCGTGCATGACTGCTTGAGAGACACATGACAGGCAGCATGACGTCGACATCGAGCTCATAGAGTAGAATGGTGTCACTTTTGGTGGAGGTGGGCGCCTTCTACATATGGATGACGACGTTTGTAAATGGCGTCTCGGGACGCGGCACGCTAAGGCACGATCGTCCCGCCGCCTTCGAGACCGGCGTTGCAGCGCGGGATGAGTGGGGGCCGACTCTAATTTCTGCAACCTGGCCTGCACGCTTGCGATAGGTGCTAATGTTCGTCTTGTCAACACAAGAGCTGCAATGTTTCCACTGTAAGACAAGATTTCTGACGGGTTTCTCCGATCTGCAAAAATCCTGGCTCAGCCATTCAAAATCACAATCACGGGCAGCATGGCAAAGTAGTGATGAAGTAAAAAACCGGAACTCCGTTAGCTAGTTGCTTTACCCAAACCTGTCCATATAATCATAACAGTTTTAATACTCATACCTCAGCAGATACGAGCCATGTCGAGTTGCTGAAAGGGGTAATGGTATACATAAAAAGGCGCCGTTGATAACCAAAGAAACGGAATCATTGCAAGCATTTACAACTCATCCTTGACGCTCTCAGCTGTCTCTTTAGCCTTCTCAGTAGCCTCTGAAGCAACGGATGTGGCGCTGTCCTTGGCCTCCTTGGCCTTCTCCTTGACGGCCTCAGCACCCTCCTTGACGGCCTCCTTGGCGGATTCGGTAGCATCTGCAACAGAGTCAGTACCCTTCTCGCTGGCGGCGGGAGCCTGGTGAGCAAGTTTATCAGCCATACCTTCGACAGGCTCAGGTACGGTGGCCTCGGCCTTGTGTGAACCGTTCTCCTTGATGAACTGGACCAGATCCTCCACAGTGCGAGAACCAGAGTAGTCAACGGGGGCGTCCTTCTTGCCAGCAGGGAAGAGCTTGATGGTGGGGAAACCCTGGATCTCGTCGGGAACGTCGTTGGCGGTAGCGTCAACCTTGGCGATAGTCACGAGCTTGGAGAGCTCGTCCGAAGCGTAGAGCTGGCCGAGCTCCTCGTACTTGGGAGCAAGAGCCTTGCAGTGACCGCACCAAGGAGCGTAGAACTCAACGAGAACATCCTTGTCGTTGTCAATGACAAGGTCTTTGTAGTTGTGGGCAACAATGACCTTGACGGGGTCGTTGTTGGACTCGGGAATGGGCTCAGACTTGATGCTGGGCTCGATCTTGCCAGCGAGGAAGTCGTCGACGAACTTGCCAATGCTCTTCTCGGTGATCTTGGACTCCTGGTCGAAAGGATACTTCTCGTTCTTCTCGGTTTGCTGGATGGCGAACGCGGGCCAGGTGCCAACCTTGAGGTTGAGGTTACCAGCGTGCTGGCCGAACGACTTGGCATCGATGGTGGCGAAGTTGATCTTGCCCTTGTGCTTGAGGGCGAGAGGCTTCAGCTCCTTGGCGAACTCCTCACGCTCCTCGGGAGTCTCGGCAAAGATGTATGCGAGGGGAATGCCAGCGGCCATGTAGTCGGCGTATGTCTCAGGACCAACTTCGCCAATAAGAGGGGTGGCGGAGACCTTGGCGAACGAGCGGATGGCGTCGGCCTCGAAGGCCTCGCTGAAGACGTCCTTGCCGTTGTCAAAGGACTTGTAGAGGACAACGCCGGGCTGCTTAACGCCCTCGGCCTTGGCGAGTTCGGGGTCGTTGGTGGCACCGAACAGGTAGTTGTCGCGGAGGCCATTGGCGACGGATGTGAAGGTCTCGTTGGAGGCCTTGTCGTCGGCAGCGAAGTAGCCAACGAGGACGACCTTGTCGGCGGTCTTGAACTCCTCAAGTGTGCCCTTGGTGACCTCGGAGACGGCGGGGAGGGCCTGCTTGGTCATGTAGGAGATGAGGCTGTCGGCCTTGCGCTGGCCACCGTATGGCGAGATGTTCTCGAGGCCGCGGAAGACCTTGAGCGTGGGGTAACCCTCAACGCCATACTCCTGGCAGAGATCCTGCTCCTCTGTGCAGTCGACCTTGACCAGGGCAATGTCCTTCTCCTTGAGCGCGGTAGCAGCCGTCTCGTACTCGGGGGCGAGTGCCTTGCAGTGGCCGCACCATGGGGCGAAGACTAGAGACCAATTGTTAGCATTGCCATTGAGAAACGAGCTGTGCTCTGGTGGAATTGCTTACACTCTGCAAGGACGAGGTCGTTCTCCTCAATGAAGCTCTTGAAGTTGTCTGTCTTCAGCTGCTTGACATCAGATGCAGCAGCGACAGCCGCAAAGAAAGCGGCGCAAACAGTCGAGTACTTCATTGTGCTGTGGCGAGGTGTGGCAGGGTATGTTAGAGGAGGGAAAGGTTCAATGTCCTCTGCACGGCGAATGAAGTAGAAGTAGGAGGAAAGCGGTGAGGCGTGGGCCTTTTATTTCTAGTGGACGTCGTGGCGGCAAGATACAGAGTGAACACCTTGCCTGTTCAAAGTGGAGCACTAAAGTGGCCTAGCGCGAAGAGCAACCCCACATGCCCTGCAGCGGCCCTGGTGCGGCCACCCTCCGTGTAGTATGTAAAATAAGACCACGTGTGCTTCACTGCCCTCAGCCGCCTGCTTCTACTAGTATCCTGCCTGCAATCCTGCGGCGCCTTACTCTAGGGTCCCTCCATCTCAACCTCACTGCGCCCCGCGCCATTCCGCCTGCTCAGTCCTGTTGCGGCTAGCCTGGGTACGGCCCTCTCCCATTGCATTTCACTAATCTCGATACTGTTGTTTACTTAAACCCTAGACCGGGGCGATGGTCAGCAGTCAGAGGCCAGGTGTCCAACCCAAGCTATCTTTCGCGTTTTGTTTATTCTTGGTCTCGGGCTAGTATACTTTTTCCCGCTTTCCAACGAATAAGGTGCCGTCAATTGCGATCGCTCCCATTCTCGGTCCGGATAGTCGGTCACCGAATTACGGGCAGATGAAGCATATCATGCGGTACGGAGTATTCAAGAGAATCTCATGCTTAAAACCAAATTAGTCTTCAGAACGACACGTGGAGCCGGCTGTTCAAGTGAGGACACCGTGTGCTGTTTGGGACTGGTAATGGACGACTTTAAAAGGTGTCTCCTCGATCATTCCGGTCGTACTACTTGTTGAGCCGGGGTTGAACCTGGCTATTGTACATAGCTGTTGAGGGCCAAGCTGATGGGGTAACATACTTTGATGGCTTTCAACACCTTAGCTTTTTTCCTTTTTTTCCTT
>JAODYC010000079.1:82521-99874 GCA_026262405.1 Curvularia hawaiiensis
TTTTTTCCTTTTTTTCCTTCTAGGAATATTCCGCTCATGATATCAACAGCATGAATGCGCTCATAGGAACAGGTTACACAACATGCGATGTGTCATGTTGGAGTAACCGGCAGTAACCGGGCCTTGGAGCTGACAGCATCCATGAGGGCGCGTTCAAGCTCCACTGGTACGCATGTGCAGGATTGAACAGCACTACAGCTATAGACGTCCTATTCCTTTGTGGGATTCTATCACACGAGATAGGATTGTATTGCTCCATCCTACTCAGCGCTAACGCAGACGTTAAGAGGCTTGTCTGCGCAACTATCTGGCGAAACTATGAGGAGATAGATTGTACGAGTAGAGAAGAGTGAGTTCACGACATAGATAAACCAAGTATTGACGAGAACATGGGAGTGGAAAGCTTAAGATAGTTAACAGCAACAGCTACAGCAACAAATCCATCTAGCCCATTTTGTCGTCGCCAATAGCTTACTACCCCCGTGCGTAGTGTCCGTTACGTGAACCCAGCGCACTGGGTAGATCATCACCTTTTGACTTGAGGTTGGTTGGCTGTCAGTCTTTCGCAGCACACGCCTCCTGGCTGTGAAAGCAAGCTTTCAGCTTTGACAATAGGTAATTTGAACCACACTTGCTCAAGACTTCCACCGCTTTCCCCAGCGAGCAAAGCCTAGTAAAAGCCTCATAGTTAGTATGCGGTACTACATGCAGTACTGATTGTGCATACCACGATATTGCAATTTAAGGCACACAAGTATCGCATGCATTCCGTATGCATGCCTTGATTATTGGATAAATATTGGCAGGGCCAGGCTGCTGACACCAGTCGATACAAGGACCTAGTTTTTGATTGTAACCTGGATTGCAGGATGCAAAGGCAGCTGGCAGTATTGCCGCAAGGACCAAGAGGGGCTTCATGTTGAGAGTATATCGTTTGCGTTACCAATGATTGGTTGCTTGACGATGTCAAGATAAGGGATACAGCAGTGCATACAACAAGTTTAAATATTTAACATGTCTTGCTTCGTAGATGATGAGATCGACATGGAATATTCTCAGTGCTTCCATTCTACAATAACAACGTTGAACGTCATTGGTTATGGTAAATTGATCTGAGTTTAACTTTGCAACTTATGCGTATTCATATACTGCTTTTGTTACACAAGGGCGTACGGAGTAACACGGGCCAACTGTCTCACTACTATTAGGCTAGACTTCAGATTTATTAAAATGGCTGTATCTTGGCTAGCGCCTCATACACTCGTGCTTGTTATCTTTACGAAAGCTGTGTCATACCGGATTCGACTTGGCTCCACCCCTGGTAATCGTTCATGTTAAATACTTCTGCTACTTGGCCGCGTTTTCACAGGAGATGCATGCGTACTCAAAGTCAGGTACTTGCTCGGTATGGCATGGCATCTCCTACCACGATCCCTCGAACCTATAAACATTGAAAATTAGCATTGAATGTGGCAATCTTAAAGAAATATCGCGTACCTTCATCAACCTTCCACAATGCGTGGGGTTTGTCGTTCAAAGCGGCCTACGATGGGTAGCGAAAATGGTGCGAGAAGACCCGTAAGATAGATCTCACAAACCCCAAGAACGGCAACTTCCCCATCATACTAATTCCCCATACCCACCACTACCTGCTTTGTCATACAATGCCAGTGGCAGAAATCCGATCATATCCTAGCGCAGCTTCATGACGTTTCCGATTCCTCGCACGCCTACCAGGTTACTTACTGTAAAGTTCGCCGCGGAAGAGAGTTGCCCTCAGCAAGCGGGATGTCTCTCCCCGCCCGGCTTCCCCAAACCGTCCACCCCGCAGTTGCGCGTGGCTCAGCGTGAGCTTATAGAACGCGTCTCCCGTACCATGTGCGATAGGCACTAGGACAGCATTTCCACCGGATAAATTGGCAAATCTGCCTTTATCAGCCTTGACTACAAGCCTGTGACAGCAGGCCATTCGCTGTCATTCGCGCCTAACTCCGCTTTGGTACTTTGATTTGTAAAATATAAAATCGCTGGAAGTTGTTCGAGCTTAAGTGTCTATTCTGACTTTTGCGTATCTGTTACACTGATCGACAGCGCACTGCAAAGGAACCCCCCGAGAGATACGTATACTAGAAGAGCCGAACGAGCGAAGAACAACATGTCAGACGCAGAAGAGCAGTACAAGCTCACCCAGGATCAAATCGATTTCTTCCTAGAGAATGGCTGGGTCAAGTTGAGCAATTGCTTCACGCGGGAACAAGCCGAGAGCTTGCAGGAAAATCTCTGGACGAGATTGGGTATGGATCCGAATGACATGTCGACATGGTATGTATGTTCGCTGTGCTTTAGAATTGCCATCCTATTTTGCTCGTTACCATAGGAAATTCCATAGTAGGAGATGCCCCCCACTAACACGCTACCAGGCACACCGAACGCACCAACATGCCCTTCTTCCACGAATTCTCCGTCTCGGAATTTGCCCCTAAAGCCTGGGGCGGCATCTGCTCCTTACTCGGCGGCTCCTCTCGCGTCGACTCCAACGCTTCAACCTGGAAAGACGGCTTCATTGTCAACCTCGGTACGCCCGAAGGCCACAACACGGTTGTGCGGCCGCAGGACCTACCGGGCTGGCACGTCGACGGCGACTTTTTTGTGCACTACCTCGACAGCCCTGAGCAGGCTCTCCTTGTCATTCCGCTGTGGACCGATATTGTCGCCGGCGGTGGAGGAACGTACATATGTCCCGCGGCCATTCCCCATGTCGCCAAGCACCTGTTTGAGAACCCCGACGGTGTAAGTCCGCGTATGACGCCGCGGGCGCAGAACCCAGAGTTCGTACAGGAAAAAGGGCTCGAGTGGTTTAACAAGCTAGCTAAGAGTATGCCTGATGAGGCGTTTGTCGAGGCCACGGGCGTCGTTGGCGATGTTTATCTTCTGCATCCACTGATGCTGCACTCGGCGTCGAATAATCAGCTGCGCAAGGTGCGGGTGATTACGAATCCGCCGGTTAGTGTCAAGGAGCCGTTTGTATTTGATCGCGAGGATGGAAATTATAGTGTTGTGGAGAGGAAGACGATGAAGGCGCTGGGCAAGGAGCGGATTGAAGGGTTCAAGATTACAGGGCAGAGGCAGCGCATTGTGCCGGAGAGGGTGAGGATTCAAGAGGAGATGAAGAAGAAGGAGGAAGAGAGGCTGAGGAAGTTGAAGGAGAGTGCGGGTATGGATGCAGGAAAGGAGGAGGTTCAGACGATTTCTACTGCAGCGTAGAATCTTCAGTAGAGGGAGTTGAAGTGTAGTATCATATAAACATTATTTTATTCTTCGTTCTATGGTGTTGCCATACACTAATTGCATAGCTCGTTTTTACATCATACAGACATTACTAGGCTATGACCACAGATGCTATTCCATGGCCTAGTTTCCGGTCCACCAGACGTAGTTGTTAGTCTCCTCTGGTGTGTCATAGACAAGCTTGCTGCTCGAGTTGACTGGCCTCTCTGGGAAGATGTTCAGGTCAATATCCCAGACCTTCATATCCTGAGCCTTGACAGTAGCACCCTCCTCTGCCCAGATACCGAATCCAGTGCTGTCAGTGCGAGCCGGGTAGATGCGAGTCGTCAGCCAGAAGCGGTCATTGACGATGACCTCCACAAGGGATCCATCAACGAAGATGTCCATGTGCAGAGACTCGGTGGTGCCGTCGGCGAAGGTGTAAGGGGCGAAGTAGCCAAGCATGGTGTAGTTGGCGAATTGCTGGATCGAAGACGACTGCGAACGGTCTACGTTGATGGTGTAGTTCTCGGGGCTGTACCAGACAATGGTCTGCTCCTCGTGGTTAGGCGACTGTGCAATGACGACACCAGCGGGACCAGTGAAGTCAGAAAGGGTAACCTGGAGGTGCATATGGCTAGTGCCGTTGCCGGAGCCTTCTCCGTTGGCGCAGCCGTCCTTGCTCGTCTGGATAATTTGAGGCTCGGATCCGTTGTGGAGTGCCTCAACAATCTCAGGAAGAGGACGAGCGCCCAGAGTGTATCCGGTAAAGGTGCCGTTGCCATGCTCGACAACACGAGTGTTGCCCTTCGTAGTCAACTGCGAGTTGTTGTTGGTCAAGTGGTTAGTCTTGATGACGTACATCTCCCGAGGAATGGCCATGGCGCCTTGGTAACCTGACTGGGTAATGGCAAAGTTGTTGTTCTCCTCGTTAGCCCAGCCCCACTGGATGCGTCGGTCGTTCTTGGTGTCCATGAAGCTGGTCACAGCGTACAGCATACCCGAGTCGATGGCACCGCCGGAGAGTGGGGTAAACTCGACCGAGCCGTTCTCACGCTTGGTGACCTGACCCTCGTTCCAGAGACCCCATTGCGCACGTGGGTGCCAAGTCAAGTTTCCACCCTCGGTGCCCATGAGGACGTAATAGTGAACATCGTCATCCTTGTCGGTCAGCGAGAAGAAGTTGGATCTACTGCAATTAGTTACTAGTCCACAGCGCCGGCTTTGTCCATACTTACACCTCAAAGTTGAAGCCATAGGTTCCGGTCTCGAGCAGAGAACCAAGAGTCTCGTTCCTCTTCGGCTCCCACAGAGCGCCCAAGAAGGTCCAATCAGTCAAGTTGCTTGCAGGGGCGCTGTAGAAGGGAATACGACCACCACCATTCTCTCCCTTGATGCCAGAACCCATGGCCATGTACCAGTGGGGCTCCTCGTGTCCAAGGAGAGCATCCATTTCTGGCCAGGGCTGATACGAGTCAGTATAGGTTGTGCAGGTATGTGAAAACAAGGCATCTTACCTCGACGAAGGGGTCACGCCATCCAGTGATGTTCCAGCCCTCGGGGGGATGAGACAGGATAGGGTTGCCAGCATACTGCTCCCAAGTCTCACCGCCGTCCTTGGAGATGGCAATGCTTTGCGTCTCGGTTCCAGGAATATAAGGGAGCTGCCAGTTGGTTGGCAGATGCTGCACCGAAGTGTAGAAATTGATGAGCGTACCATCCTGCTCGCCCTGGAGGTTGTAAGGCTGGCCAGTGCCAGAGAAGATGCCCAGGCCATAGTAACTAGAGTTCCTGGAGTCTGGGTTGGGCCCAGTGCCAAGAGACTGGGCCTTGTCGTCCTCCCAGCCGCCAACATCGGTCCAGGTAATCATATCCTTGGAAGTGGCGTGTCCCCAAGAGATGTTACCCCAGTTGACGTGGTTAGGGTGCCATTGGTAATGGAGATGGTAGGTTTTTGTTGCGGGATCGTACAGCATACCACATGGGTCGTTCAGCCATCCAGCCGGTCCACTAAAATGGTAGGTTGGGCGCCATCGGTTGAAAAGAGTATTGTTACCAAGACCTTCGATGATGTCTGCTGTAAGCACAGCAGGTAGTTCCTGTGCACCAACAACAGAGAGACTACCAAGCGCAAGGCTTAGAAGGGGAGAAGAGCGAAACATGATGCTCAGCGTAAGTGATGTCGACACTATGTACTGTTAGTTTTCTTCTTGGGAAACGTCGTCTGATAGCTTAAAGACTGCTGAGCGAGTCTTGAGAGAACATTCAATGCACTCTGAAGGCAATGAGGACGTACCGGAGTAATGGGCTTGCGGTCGATGCTCCAACTTCACAGCAGCCATGCGACCTTTATGTATTCGTCCCCAGTGGAACTAAAAGTCCCCACTTGGGTAGTCGGGTATGCGATCATACTAGCCAAGTCCCAGACCGTGTGAGCTCCGAGTCCATGGCTTGGGTTGACATCTGCGATAGGGTGGTGTGAGGCCGGCACCCATGCCGAGGGCCAAGATGCGGTCATTAGCAGGATAAGAATCCCCGCATAGTTGACATACGACTCCACGGTTCCCCACACGTGGTGGAAGGTGGCTATGTTCTCGAACACGGTTGGATTACCGGGCAGAATGCGCCACCACGTTTTTCCATACTCTCGCTGCGGTATAATGGACAGCCAACGAACCTGACGAGGCGGTTGTCTCTCCGACCGGCCTCGTGGTGTCTGCGCTCAGTCCCTTCTAGAGAAAAGTTTTTTGGCCGCCAACGACGTAGCGCATGGCTTAAATGACCGAGAACGGACCTTGCTAAGTGTGGAGATGTTTATGGCCGAGTAACCTCCCGAGATCCAAGTCTCGATGCGGACACGGCCAGGATCGCGGCATGGTACCGGCAAAAAGCAGGGAATAACCACTCACTTTGTGGGGACGGACTGGAGAAGTACCGCCCTTGCGCAGGAACGCTTGCACTTGTGCGGAGTGGGAGAATGGGGTTAATTCCATGGAATCTTCGTGTCGACAGCCATTGGTCTAGTGCGGTGTTGGACGCATCACCAGTCATGAGGGCCTGCCGCGCGAGCCAGTTTTGTGAGAGTATGCACTGACAGTAGACAATTCAGAGTATGCCCTAGCAGTAGACAATGATAGAGCAAAGGCATTGTTAAACACGCAGCACCGTGATCAAACGGGCGAAGGCACACGAGACGAATGTTGCCATGTCGCAATACATCTGCTAGCGGCGGCCCAACGTCATTGTCAGCGTAGCCAATCACGCGAGCTCCCACTCCGACCACGTTTCCTCCACCAAACGTGAGCACCATCGCGCCACAACATCACCACCTCGTGTACGAGGCTTTCGACTCTCGGATGGGGGCACATACTCTTTCCTAGCCTTCTTGTCGCCTTAGCACAGCACCATGAGTCGACTTAAGCTATATGTCACGGTAGCGATGGCTCCCCCTCACCAGACGTGCACGCCACATGCTAACGAGGCCAGGGCTCGGCCGTTATGGCCAATATCGTGCTCATGCGCGCATACTATGAACGCCCAAACTTCTACTCGGCCGCTGTTTACATTTCTCAGAGCACCGGCTCGCTGATGTTCTTGGTCAATCTGATGCTCATTGTAGCTGCGAGCGTCGGTTATGGATTGCAACGACTCTTCTACGGACCCCTCCGGCCTATCGAGACGGAGCAGCTGTACGACAAGGCATGGTTCGCCGTCAGCGAGACGCTGTTGGCCATGACCATTTTCAGAGACGATATCGGTGTATGGTTCTTCGCAATGTTCCTCTGCTTGCTTGCAGGCAAGGTCTGGCAGTGGATTGGAGAGGGACGAGTCGAGTTTCTTGAGCAGCAACCACCCACGAACCCGAAACTCTTTCACACCCGTCTGGCCAGCTCCTTGTTGGTCTCGGTCGCCTTCGATATCTTCATGATGCAGTACTGCATTGGCTCGATCCTCTCGGAGGCGCGGCCCGGCGTCATGGTCATGTTTGGTTTCGAATACGTCCTCTTGACCATCGCATCGGCATCGACATTGTTGCGATACTCGCTCTCGCTCATCGAAATCTTCATAACACAGCGTCAGGAAAGGGCACGAGACGAGGCCCGCAGAATTGCAAGCGAGATAGCGCGTCAACAAGCTGCAGCTAGCGGAACCGAATTACCTGCTGAGGAAGATGAGGATGAAGACGATGGCGACGTTCCTGGATGGGAAGAGAAGGGCCGCTGGGTCTTTTACCTAGACTTGGCCACTGACTTTGTCAAGTCGGTTGTCTACATGGGTTTCTTCATCATTCTCATGACGTTCTACGGCATTCCTATACACATCATGAGAGATCTGTTTATGTCGATCCGGTCGCTAATCAAGAGAATCAACGACTTCGTCCAATACCGAAACGCGACTCGCGACATGAATTCACGCTACCCTGACGCCACGGCCGAAGAACTCGAGCGAGAAAACACATGCATCGTTTGCCGCGAGGAGATGCGACCATGGGCTCAGCCGGGCGCGGATGGTGCGCAGCAGGGCCGCCGAATGGATGAGCGACAGCGTCCAAAGAAACTTCCCTGCGGTCATATCCTTCACTTTAGTTGTCTGCGCAGCTGGCTCGAGCGGCAGCAAGTGTGTCCAACGTGTCGCAGACCTGTTCTCGCATCGGCGACTACTGCCACTACGCAGCGTAACAACCAGGCCAATCAGGGACAGCCGGTACAAGCAAATCTCCTGAACCGCGATGCACTACAAGCAATGTTTGGCGCGAATGCGCAGCAAGGCGGCGTTGGCGGACAGCAAGGTGGTGCTGGAGGGCAGCAAGGGCAGGGTCAGGCAGCTGGAGCCCAGGACGGCGGACAAGCAAACGCTCCGGAAGGCAATGTGCGCGTGTTCAATCTTGGCCCGTTCCGGATAGCTCTTGGCAACATCCGAGTACCACCAGGGCAGCAGGACAATGCTGCTGTGCAAGATGCGATTCAACGATTGCGGCAACAAGGTGTAGCAAACAACGCGGTTCAAAATGCTGGTGTGCAGAATGCGGCTCCCGGACCATTGACTTTTGCACAGGGCACCGTCCCCAACGTTGCGACCAACCCAATAGCGGGAGCTGTTGCGCAGCATCCATCCGACATTCAGTCGGACATCCTACGCATTCAGCAGAACATTATCGAGTCTGTGCGGCAATTGAACGCGCAACACGAGCAGCTCGAGGTAATGCACCGGCTTCTGGATGAACTGCACCGACTACAGCAGGCGTCGGGAGTGACTGGGACAGCAGGGCAAGAGTTGGCAGCAATGGCACCATTGAACGCACCAAACACAAACGCATTCATTCCGCAGGCGTACTTTGCCAGAGGAAGCGTTCTGCGACAGGGTGATGCAGGTGTGCCGGCGGGGCTGACGTTGCCCGAAGGGTGGACACTGAGGCCCATGGCACTAGCGCCGCGGCCCGGCCACGAGGGTGCCACGATGGCAGCATCGTTGCAGACGGAACAGTCACAGCCAGCGGTGCCAGCAGCAGAGTCTGAAGCAAATACATCGACAGGTGCCAATGTGACTCCCCAGGCTCACGCGGAAGCACCAGCAGCGAACCCGACGACGGGCACGGGTAGCACCCAACAGGGCTCGAATTCGTCACCGAAGCCTGCGGAGCCCAGCAGTCTCGAGTCAAGCTGGAGTTTTGGCAACGTAGGGGAGAGAACAGAGGGCGAAGGGTCGAGCTCTGCGGTCGCGGGAAGCAGTTCAGAAGGGCAGAGCGCGACGCGGAGAAGGGTGACGGTGGAGGACGGGGACGAGCAGGAGTGAGGCGTGGGCAGGGTCGTGTATTGCATAGCGAGGCGTTTGGGTCTGCATTGTACGTCGAGTAGTGTACTCGGTAGTGTAGTGTGGTGTGTTCGCTGCGGGCGAGGAGGTGATTGCTGCTAACAGAGCACGACAGGGCACCCCTGCGAATGACAGTTCATCTTTCTTGGCGAGGCCGCTCCACCGCATGTCTGGACTGTTGCTGTGATATCCAGGTGCACAACGAGGCGTGCGCACCCAACCAAGCCGCGGCGAGCGTTGCTGCACCCCACGCCGGCCTCAGCATCCAAGGCCACGAACCCGCCCAGGGACACGACACAGCAGCCGGTTGTTTCATGCAGGCGTCCATGTCTACATACACGCCGCGTGCACGTGTAGAGATGCGGTGTTGCGGTCTCGAGTCCCCGGCCAGCCGTGGGCCCACAAAGCTTGTCGAGGCAGCTAGCGCGACGGGCGCGGCCACTCACAGGCACAGAGCCGCCCAAGCCAGCTCACCAAGGCGGCTACCAGCAGCACTCGGTCAACGACCGCGGCCCTGGCGGTGCGAGGGCGCACGACGTCGCCCAGTAGCAGATGCAGGAACCGCAGAGGCTGGGACAGGCATGGATCGGGCGGCCGGCGGGATAAAGCAAAGCGTGCCCCCCGTCGCCTGGGCGGCTATGTTTACGACACGACTTGACTCGACTCGACTAACCTGGGTGATCTGGCTTGCAGATGACTCTTCATTCACTCTCGCTAATGGATGCTTAGACCGCACTTTGTTTTGCCTGGAATATTGTATACCTATCGTGCGTTTCCCTTTTCTTCTCTTTTGTTCCACTCTGCATTGCATCTGCCTGTTTCCGTATCCTGCTTTTGAGCCCATGGCCGTCAAGTTGGACAGTGCTGGCGCGCGTGCTGCGCCCAAGGCTGTCGAGGCCGAGGTATCAACATGTGTGGCCGCCATCATAGAAGCTTTTACAAATGGATTGAACATTTTCAAACGCCTGCGCGAGAGGAGAAAAAAGCGTAGGTCCTCGTCGCGCAGAGACAGCGACACATCCGACGCGACCAGCGTGGCCGAGCACCAGCTCTCCAAGAGCCTGCGCAGAGGGCCCAGTGAGGTGGCCGAAAAGTATGCAGAGTGCTACCACAGCGGCATGGGGCCGCGGTTCGCAAAGGGCGACAGTGAGTTGACCACGGAACAAACCACAACTCGATCAATTGCTAACAAACAGCACAGCCGTTGCGTACACTGCCCTCGCAGAGACTCTGATCAGACTAAACACAGGCCTTGTTTCCATCATCGCCTCCTTTCTGAACCATGAGCACAAAAACGGCAAGAGCCAGCTAGACCTAGACTACAAGTCGCTGACCCACCTTTCCGACGCTTCGCGCCGCGAGGCCCTCCTCACCCTAACCGAACTCTACCAGCGACTAAGCCAGTCCCAAGTCCAGCTCCACAAGATGGCTGCCCCAGCCTGCCTGCGCTGCGGATCCTCCAAGCACCACGACTGCTCCTCACGCAGCGCCAGCCCAGAGAAGGAGCGCAAGAAGCGCTCATCTTCTTCCTCAACCCGACAGCGCTCCCAGGGCCCAGTAGTCACCCGTATGCCCATGAGACATGGCCGCTCCAACCATCCCCAACTTGTCGTCATGAGGCCCAAGATGACTCGCAAGAGTGCCTCGTCAAGTAACAGCTCCAGTGCCGTCAAGTCGACTTCCAGCTCATCGCGCACTACTTCACCGACAGCCTCCCCCCAGCCCAAGAAACTCCAGATGGCATCGCCTGAGCTGAAGAAGTTGCCCCCGGCACCAGTTTTGCCTCTGTACGTGCCTGTTGATCCTCTCGAGCTTCAGACCACTGGCGTCATCAAAGGCACGCTAGGCGGTGGAGCCCCAAAGACCAGCAGCCGTGTCAAGCAGCGTATTGATTCATTCCAAGACCCACGTGAGCCATGGCCTCAGGAGCATCTCCCCCACACCATCACCAAGTCCCCATCGCCAAAGCCAGTCGCAGCTGCAAAGCCAGCCCCGCCGCCAAAGCCAATCCCAACGCCAAAGCACATCCATGAGCCCACCCCCAAGCTCCCAAGCTTCTCTCCCACTCCCCGCCGGTCCTCCACTCCCACTCCCTCTGCACCAGCCAAGCCTCCTGTCCCATCCAAGCCAGAATACCTGACTCCTCCTCCACTCCTGGACCACGCGCCGGCAACCATTCACTTCAGGCGCCGCATGGAAAAAGCCACCCCCTCCAGCTACACATTTGCCTCCGACAGCACAAAAATGGGCGAGATTCCCCAGCGAAAATGGACCAGTCCATTTGATTTTGAAAAGGCAGAGCGCCTCAATGCCGAAGCTGCCCTCAATGGTTACCCTAACCCACTGCTCAGTGCCGACAAGGCCGAGAAGAGGAAGAAGCGCTTCGGCTTCATGCGTCGTGGCGACGCGTAAACAACGAATACCTGCAGACGTCGTTGATCGAGTCTTTAGGATTCGGTTGTTTGTACTTGTATTCCTCTTCTTCTTCTCACCATGTTCTTTTTTCCATGTTTTTTTCTTCTTTCGTACTCTGCCTTTTGCTTTTTATCGGCGTTCGGTTCGGTCTGCATCACCTCTCTCCATACCAATAGGCATCGCGCCTCCCATCCACCTCTCTGTTGTTTTTTCCATGTTTCTCTCCACTCACCAAAACTTTGGCTGCTGGAAGCCCGGTAATAACGCTTTTTACGATTCTCACGATAACGAACTCACGACGAAGGCTATATCCTTTTCTCTTTTTGTTTGTTGTCGCATTCCTCATATACCCATCTATATACCCATCTGCTTTTTCTGGTTTGCTCTCTTGCGAGTTATGTACATAGTAATGCTTTTCGGTATATCGGGTATTGGGAACACTTAATTGGAATTTTACATACTTTGGCGAGGGTCGTCTATATATCTATATGTTACTAGCTTGTTGCGAGCAGTTGATGCATGTGATGTGTGTTTTTCACTGATCAACGTAGGCAGTTCAGCTGCTCTATCATGCCAGTGGCGTTCTTAATCAGCGCACTTGGCTTTCTCCAGGCGAGTATTTGAAATGTCTAATCACATGACGCTTGAAGTCAGCTCATACTCCATAACAGATCGGTACTCCCGGTTCGACCATCCGTATATACCGATAAAAGCAACTCTTACCACTCCACGCTACACACTGTAACATGAACTATGTTCGCTACAGAGCCGTCCAACCAGCAAGTCTGCACCCTTGTGCCGAACCGAGCCTCTCAAATTCATCCCACAGACCCCTCCACCGCCTCCATCCTTTCACCGGAACCCCAAAACCCTTAGCTCATTCAATACCCAGCTTTCCTGCAGCTCGCTCGGCAAACGCACGTAGCCCCAGGGCTCTAGACGCACAGCTACCCGAAACCTCGCCGACACGTGGGGCACGGATAGCCCGAAAAAGAAGCAGTAGTGGGTAAAGCAAGCTTGGGTTCGCTACCAGTAATTTGGATTTGCGGTCAGCTTTGGGGGGGATGAGGCTGAAACGGACATGTGTAGGTAAGTGGTGGTGGATTGGGGCGGGAACAGCCGCGCTAGTGGCTGGAACAGGTCTAGTTTCTCTTCTCTGATCTCTCGCTTTCTCTAACTAGACAGCTTCTAACAACACGTGAACTGAATCAACACCACCAACCGTTTTCGCCCAGCAGTAAAATCTAGATGATGGACGCGGCAAAAAATACTGAGACGAGGAAAAGGAAGGCGGAGGGTGGTGCTGGAGAGCGGCAACAGGGAGGGGGTAAGAGGGCTAAGGTATGTTTGCTTTTATTCTTTTTTGAGGACTGGTGAGGCAGTAGGATCTTATGTTTATTTCAAGCAAGCATAAAGATTTCTAGAGGACTGGTGCTAGTGCTTTTTACTGCCTGTCTTTGCAGATGGCCTCATGACATCATTTTCACTCTGCATCTGCGATGGATTTTCCGGTACTAAGCTCCTTTTCAGGGCAAGAAAAATTGGGAAATGCCCAGGAGAGACAACTCGAGTCGTGCTATACAAGCTGGAGATGCAGGTATTTGGGCCACGTGCGCGATGAAGAAGGAAGCCAAGTCCGTGGTCGATCTGCGCGATCTATTTCAAGAGGCAAGACAAGTCTTGTATTCAACCGCGTCGGTGAGGCTGACAGGTGACAGTACGCTACTAAACTGTACGGGACGACAGAGTCCACTGCTGCAGCAGCTCCAGACAGTGATTCTGACTCTGAAGGTGGTGACATCGAAGCTGAGATCAACAAAGAGCTTGCCGAAATTCGCCAGCCAGCCACAAAGCCACTGTTTACGCCCGTCAAGCTCGATACTCAATGCTGTAAGAATCTCACCACGTGCTCTCTCTCATCCGTGCTGACCCCAGCAGTGGCATTTTTCAGGACTCGGCAGCCACTGGAACCCGTGTCTTTTGTCCACAGAATCTGCCAAGATATTGCTGACGGCGCGCAACCGAGAAATTTAAGTTATGTGAAACGACTGACGCCAATTACTGCAACCGAGAAAGCCACCCAGCAGGGTCTTGAGAATGTTGCGAGACAAGTCCTGGCACCCCACTTTCATGGTCCCGACAAGACAGAGAAATCGGTGAGCCTGGCCTTCTGACGTCAAATGACGCAGCCTTGTTAGGCAAAGCCCCAAGCTAACGTGTGAGGATCTAAGTTTGCCATACGGCCTTCGATACGTAACAACAAACAGTTTAAGAGAGACGAGGTCATCAAAACCGTCGCAGCCGCGGTAGGCCCCGGTCATAAGGTCGACTTGAAAAGCTACGATTTGCTCATCATTGTGGAGATCTACCAGGTACGAAGTGGTTGTGGCGGGGCTGAGATCTTGACAGCTGCTTACTCTGACAGAATATCATTGGCATGAGCGTAGTAGGTCCTGATTACGAGGAACTCAAGCGTTTCAATATCGAGGAACTGCGCCAGCCAGTGTCCTCTGCCGCGACAGAGGCTACCGATGACGCCAATAAAGCCACTGAAAGCAAGTCGGATTCTTGATCAAATGCGGAATCATAAGACTGTTCAGTGGGCTTTATAACTTTCCAGCCAAGGCGCTAGCGCATTTACTTCCACAAACTACAAAACCTCCGAGTGTGGCTGTTGTGGCTTGGATAAGTAGTAGCATGTGTGAAACGCTGGAAGGCCTTGTCAGACTATGGAAGAAGGGTACCTCCCACGGATAGGCTGACTTTACGCGTCAGCTCTCTGCTGGGACTCGTCTCCAACATCTCGGATACACGAATTAGGGCCACTTCAATGACGGAAGAGTGTCCGACACTTAGGGATAGTCGAAGGACTATCTACCCTGGCGTAGAAGCCGCCGAGCCAATGCGGGCCTCTGTACCGACATTCAATCCTTGTGCTGATCGTAATACCTTTCTTCTCGTGCGCTCCACCGCTTACACAAAACCCAACCAGTGCATCTCAGGCTCCGACCTGAACAACTAATGCGATCTCCATCGGCTCGTCTGTCATGACAAATTCCGGTTTGCGATAGGCGAGCTACTCATACGGACGCTAACCACATATGGTGATGCTTGACGAACGCTGCGTGCGCCACACCAGCACCTAGACAAACGCCTCTCGCGTGCTTGTTCGTCTTGATACTCGCGTGAGCTAATCTGTGCACTAAATGAACCGGTGCTTACATACCCGCTGCCGTACACGTATCAAGACCCTTTCCGGCAGTGCGGCTAACAAGCTACGTGTAGCTGAAAGCGAGAACGAGCATTCGTGCGAGGATTGCAGGAATACTACTGTGTGTAGACATGTGTGCATATCGGTACTGACCAATAGAGTAGAGGGCTGTTTCATGTACTAGACGTTATGATGCCTCGTTTTGCTCGGACTGGTCAGCTGTGGGTTGGGTCTTCGGGCCTTCTGGAACGACAGTCGGGCAATCAGTTTTAAGATGCGGGAAAAAGCACAGTCGACTGTATAGACTGGATCAGCATTCCTGCTCGGGCCGCCCCTTCTTACGGAGTCCCTCGCTAGAAAGCTTTGAACATCCCTTGTGGAATGGCGCTAGGACTCCCACCTGAACCCTAGTACATGGGTAATCGAATCCTACATAATGCCTCTTCCCCCGCTAGGTATGGCTATGTACCCAGTCACCAATATGAGCCGTGGGAGTTACGTTGTGAAGCCAGTTCGCTCGTGTACGTCCACGTCTTCGACTTCGACCTCTTCGGCGTCTTCGTCTTCATCAACATCTATCCAGACCACCGGCACTACACTCGACATTCTGAGCATACAACGATTGATCAGGACAGTCTTCCGGTCGTCCAAAACCACTGTGCAACAAGTCGAAGTGTTCCAAGGCCAGCTGAGCCAAGTCTATCTTACCAGACTCGCAGACGGCAGCAGTGTAGTACTGAAATGTCCGCCAACGCACAACGTCCGACTCCTCCGCCATGAGAGACACATTCTAGACACCGAACGCAAGACTCTCGAGCTACTGGGCCAATACACTCGGATACCTGTTCCGCGCCTCGTCAACTACGACTGCCATGGGGAAACACTCGGGAGGCCATTCCTAATGACGAGCCACATGCCTGGCCGGCGACTGTCAGAACTGGCACCATATCTCACCACCAGCCAGGAAAGCAACATACATCACACCATGGGAACATATGTGCGGGCCCTCACCGCACTATCAGCTCCCCAATTCGGAATGACGAACCGAGTATTTGCCAAGAAAGGAAGCAACACCTGGCGCGAAGCCTTCCTAGCTCTCCTCGAAGCCACTCTCCGGGATGCAGAAGACATGCTGGTCAACGTACACCAGGAAAGCATACGCTACTGGATCGGCAAGCATGCCTACCATCTGGATAAAGTCACAGAGCCGCGCCTCGTGGCGCCCAACGTGTGTAACCCAGACAACATACTGGTTGACGAGCAGACAAAACAGGTTGTGGGCCTCGTCGGCTTCTCCAACATCCTCTGGGGCGACCCGCTCATGAGCGGCGGTGTGGCAGACGCTAGTCCAGTGTTTTTGGCTGGACTGGGTGAAGGGCCATCGACGAGGACAGGGTCCGAGAGAGTCAGAATGCTCATGTGAGTTTTTTTACCCCATGCCTGGCGGATAAACAAACCGGGGTTAATTGTCTTTTCCTACTGTTTTACTAACGACTTTGTCTTCAGATACCGCACTTACAGGGCTACGGTGCGCCTGGTTGCACACCATTATCGGCCGCACGACGGCACTGACGAACTCGATGCACGGCGCGAGTTGAGCAGCGCGCTCAACGAACTTGCAGCTGTCTGAACAGAAAGACGGCGCCAACTTAGCCATCAAGGAAGCAGGGAACAGGGAGGGGTACCTTGGACGTAGCGTGCATATTTCCAGTAGTAAATCTTTCGATTGGGCGTTTCAGCAGGCGAGTCAGGCGCTGGCATGATCATGCGTGGGTGGTGTTCAGGAAATAAGGCGGGCGTTAATTTTCCTTGCTACCACACCTAGATTGGGGATGGATACATGTACTTTACTGCTTTGTATCTCTCGGGATAGACGGTTAGGGCACTGGCGTACCGGGTTCGCTTCACTTTACTGTGTGCGGTATGCATGTGAAGGTTTGGGCTCACTCAGTAAATCTTCTTTCTTATTGCGTGTATTTTGTGCATGCGCATTACAGCTTTCTTGGACATGGAAATTTTACTTGCGGACATGTGTAGCGAGGCAGATGGAGCGATGTAACGGTCTTTTGCTGAACCGGGGTTTTGACGCAGTGACAATTCGTCTCTCCCATGCAGTGTGCAAGTATGGGGATGGCAGTTAGAGTTATGGGGGATTGGGTGAGATTGCGGCGTACATGCACGCTTGCACCGTATCCTCCTCGCACCAAGCTGGAACAAGGGTATGGGACATTTACAAAAGCCCATATGGGACCGCGGCCCTTTTTTTTCGTCAAGTCTTGGTCCGTGTGTCTTGTCTTTTTGCTAGGATCCCCTCGCTCGCTCGCTTGCTGTTACCCAAGTTCTGGCAGTTTGGTAGCAGGGTTAGGCGAACGTTAAGGATTCTGGAGCTGACGGGACGATAGTCGTCCTGCTTGTGAAGAGTAGTTAGCGTGTTTGGGAGAGCGAGCGAGAAAGCGATGCTTGTGTGTCTCTCGTAAAACATGACTTGGAAACTCGTAAACAGGGACTCGCCCACGAAGCAATTGGCTGCGATACAACTCTATCAATCATGATGATGGAAAGAACATGGAGCTGTGCAATACACCAATGCAGCATATGATCTCATCAGCATCATTGTCGTTATCGTTGCAATCACCACCACCACCATCA
>JAODYC010000079.1:101201-116956 GCA_026262405.1 Curvularia hawaiiensis
TTGTTTTATTTTATTTTTTACGCCTTTACCGCGTGTGTTGGAAGTCGAGACCTGACGTTATTACTGTGGCTGGCTACGTGTACGCCTTCGCGGGGTTAAACTTTTGATATGGGTTCTCGGGTAACTAGGGCTGAGTGATACAGGCGTAGGTTTGTCCATGCATAATCCAAGACAAAGCTGGGTTTACCACAGCCATCTTCTCGTGATGCTCTTGCATTCTGTCCTTAGCTGATTTAATCGTGCTCAAGGTGATTATGAAAAGGACACAAGCGGATATAACACTGCTTAGCAATAAAGACGCCATAGAAACAATCTCATTCGAAAGGCGATGGCATCGTTAGAAACACCAACATTTGCTCTCTAAGGTCTAAACACAAGCGCACTTCAGCAAGACTCACACTCGTCCAAGATTAATCCTACTCAGTTGCCAGCTATCACTCGTTGCTAACATAACAACTTGGCTATAACTTTTAGTAGATATCATGTTTTGGGCATAGGAACTAACCTGATGCTAACTATAGCAAGAGACTGGACAAGAACATACCGAATCACGAGGAGCAGAACATTGACCCGCACGGAATTATTGCTATTCTTCAAATGGGGATGTTGGCATTGAGAACCAATCAGAATTATGAAGAGTGAAATGGGGCAGACGTATTAGGAAGCGGTATGCTTGCCGAGTATATAACAGGGGGAAATACCACCATGTCTCAACTTAGTACTCTCTATATTGCGAAAGTAATAACTACATTACAAGCACAGTGCAATTGACTGCACACATGTGCGCACCTGATTTACTTCTACGGACTTACAGATCCACAACCTCAAACCAACTTATTGTACACCAGGCCAATGTGTCCAATCCAGGTACTACCCTCCAAAACCTGATATGCCCTTCGTTGAAGCACCTTGAGGCGCACCAACACGCCACAGTTGACACTGCTTATTACATGGTCAATTTGCTCGAGAAAAGATGCGCCGAGTTCTTATGCCGAAAATATTTGCTATGATCGCTCCCGGGTGCCTTAAACGGCCAATTCATATACGCATCCAGCAACTCCTCAATCATCTCCGGCGTGAGCAGTCTGACACTCAAGTGCTTCATCTGCAGCCTACCCCCTTTCTTTGGGTCCTTCAGGCTTGGACACTCTTCGATGAGGTCGCTGAGCCCATGCTGCATTTTATCGAGAGCTTCGATGACGCTGTCTGAGGGATTGGCGAACAGACCGTGGATAAAGTCTTGCAGCCATTCAAAGTGGTCAGGGGATGTGGTGGTAGGTTGGGGGATGGGCTCGGTGGAGACAAGGGAGAGACGGTTTGTAGGCCAGGCCTCGTTTGTACGCATGACAAGGGGCTCGAAGGGGCGTGAATCCCACTGGATACGTGGGCTGGGAGGCGCACGTAGGGCGAGACGGTCGTCGAGTTCGGTGACTGCTGCGCGGCTGTAGTTCTTAGGCAGTTTTTCGTTCTCCCGGTCCCAGCTGGCGTCTAGTTTTTCCAACTCTGCCATGGCTGCGTCTTTCTTGGGCCCATCTTTCATGGAGAGAATTTTGCGTTCGAGGTTGTACATAGCTTCGCCAATGTCGGCTATTGCTTCGATTTGTGCTTTGAGTCGCTGAATGAAATTTATTGGTGCGCAGTCGGCGATGTATTTACGAATTGGCTCCTTTCCAGGATGATCCTCAGGGACAATGCCCTTGCGTGACCTTCCATCCACGATGGATGTTCCCGTTGGGATTTTGACATCCGGGTACTGTTCTTGTAGAGCCTTTTCTCTTTCGTAATGTTCGATGAGACCTTCGCTCAGCAGACCGGTAGTTGGCTTGCCGGCTAGTTGTTGATCGTGAAGGTAGCTATTTATCTCAGCGCTTCTGGTTATTCCTGTGCCTCCAGATATTCGCTCAACATCGGCGGCAAAATCGTGAATATGGTCACGCCGATGCGACGGAAGTTCTATGCCCTGTTCCCTGCCTCTCTTCAAAGCACGAACGGTGCTCTCAATCGCGTATTGCGGCTCCCGTCCCGAAGAACCTTTGCCCATTTTCCGTGGAGGTTGCTCTGAAGTTACGATTACATTAATCTTCTGAGACATTTCCGTGAACCGGTTCGTCTTGTACATGGTGCTGATAGAATCGGCCATTGTAGAACCAAAATCCTCTTGTAGCATCCAAAAAAGACTGCGAACAAGACCATATGCGTGAAACAGTTCGTTGCTTCGAGCAGCGGCAGCAAGATGGTAATGGAGTTGTTTAGCCATCGAGTCAAATCCGAGACCCGGCAAAACAGGATCCCAGAGCAAAGAGCCTGTTACTAGCAGGGTATTATTTGGCTCCTGTGCTTTTGGGTCGCGTGGATCCCATATCGTCTGGTGAGGAAAGACGCCATCTGTAACCATGTCTCTGTATGTTTGGAGCTCGGTTGGATCTTTCGATATGAGCGAGTACTTGGAACCTCGTGCATTGAGGAGAGGGTCAAGGAACTCCTGGAATTTATCGAGGCGAGGTTCGAGTAGCACATGGCTTCGTGGCTTCAGGTACTTGTGGAGTTTTTGCGACCACAGTCCAGCGCCAGGATTGATGTCGAGGATGTCACAGCCCTTGTGCTTTTCTAGAGTATGGCCGGCGTATTTGATCACATCATCTGTACACAACGCATCAGTTTAACTCTGTCCAAGTACAGGTGTTGAGAGGACGCGACGTACCACACAGGTCGGGACTTACAATTTGTGCTCTCACATGGACGCCTCCAGCCATGGCCGAGCTGCCTACGTTTGCCCCTCTCCTTCTCTTGACCTTGGTTTCGAGGGAAGGATGTATCACATCCTTCATGGTAAGGCTTAATGGGTATTTCTTATCTACTGCCAGCTTTTCCTCGCTCCAGTGGTTGGGCAAACCCTTGGGACGCCCGCGCGGCTTGCCATGTTTGATGGTCGCAAAGCGTGTCTGGCTGGGCTGTAGGAAAGCTGCGCTCGGTCGCCATATGTTGCGCGATATCGTCGGGCGTATGCGAATCATCAAGGCGTGCAATGGGTCGATTGATCCGATCTGCCATTAATTGAAAAGCCGCGGGGATTTGCGCCACTCTGAGATAACGCGCTTATCTGCACGTGCTCACGCGTGTTAGATCAGGCTGTCACGTGCCGTTACTCTGACCTTGGATAACTGCTTGACCAAAAAGTCATGCATACGTCAGAGAATAATATGGAAGAAAGTCAGTCCAGTCATTGGATGATTTTTCTCCACTTAGATTGTAGTACATGATGCAGTTCTGTCTGAGAACAGAAGGTGGCTCCACCTCGAAAGCGCACAATGAGGCCTCCAAGGCGTCCAAACTATGCCTCCCCCTCTATGCCACCATGTCAGAAAACTTCCACAGCAACATCCTCATCATAGGTGCTGGAACATGGGGATGCTCAATCGCTTTGGAGCTCGCCCGCCGCGGCTACGTTTCCATCACTGTACTGGACGGCAGCTCATTCCCTTCTGCCATCTCAGCTGGCAACGACCTCAACAAGATTGCCGAGGAATCAAACGAACCGTCCGAGTCCGACAACGATGAAGACTACTTCTGGAACCGCGTCACTCAGCTTGCCATGTACGCTTGGAAGCATGACCCCGTTTTCTCGTCCTTCTATCATGACACAGGTTTCATCATGGCCGCTGTAGGAGACGAGGCATACGAGCGTTGTATGGAATATGCGAAAAAGGAAAGTGTCACCCCAGTGGCTCTAAACAGTAAAGAAGATTTCCAGCGTACAATGCCAAAGGACACACTGCAAGGCAACTTTGCAGGCTGGAGGGGATTCTGGAAGAAAGGAGGCGCAGGGTGGGTGTTTGCGAGTGGTGCTCTGAGAGCTATACATGCCGAGGCTGTTAGACTAGGTGTGAGCTTCGTGACAGGACCTGCTGGAAACGTTCAGGAACTGCTCTACAGTCCAGATAAGAGTCGTGTCACGGGAGTTAGAACGACAGATGGAGCTGAACACGTAGGGGAACAGATCATCTTGGCAGCTGGAGCAAACAGCGATCAGCTTCTGGATTTTGAGAAACAACTTCGGCCTACAGCCTGGACACTGGCACACGTACCTCTCTCCGCCGAGGAGGCAGAGCACTATCGCAACCTGCCTGTACTGTATGGTGTAGATCGGGGCTTCTTCATTGAGCCAGATGTTGAGAACCACGAGATGAAGCTCTGCGACGAACACCCGGGATACATTAACCCGGTTTTCAGCGATGGAGAGATGCGTTCCGTTCCATTCTCCCGCCATCAGATACCCAAGGAAGCCGAATCACGCATGCGTCTCCTTCTCTCGGAAACTATGCCACAATTCGCCGAGCGCAGCTTCAGTTTCGCACGCACATGTTGGGATGCGGATACGGTCGATCGCATGTTTCTTATTGATAGGCATCCCAAGACAACAAACTTGACCGTAGCCGCTGGTGGGTCAGGAAACGGTTATATGGCATGTCCTGCCATTGGGGTACTGGTTGCTGATGTACTTGAAAACAAGGGAGACGAAAGATTGAGGAAGACGATGAGATGGCGGCCTGAGATGAGCGTGGGACGGGATTGGTGGGATACTCAGGGCCGGTATGGTGGCCATGGAAAAGTCATGGATTTTCGAGACGTGAAGGAGTGGACTACGACAACGGCATAGTGCTTCTATAGCGAGGTCAGCCAAAGGTAAAGTAATATCTGGGATGTCGGGCTTGTGCTGTCCAGACTGCGACCACCTCTGAGGGATTGAAGTGTAGTCAGGACTCGAGCAAAGGAAGGGAACGATGCGCAACAGCAAGCATAATGAACATGACCAAAGCGCTCAAGCGGACTCTGAAAAGAGCTGAATCATTCGATCTGGTCTCTCCAGGATTTTCTGGTGATTGTGTGCTAAGGGTAAAGTCAGAATCCAAACAAGAACTGGTGGTCACCATGTCTCTGGAAACCACGCTCATCAATGCAAATTCAATAATAGAGTTCAAGGAGCTCGCAGTCCAGCATTGTAGACTCAGCCCTCAGAGTTATTCTCAATGGTGTCGGACTTGAGAACTTTGGGCTGTGCAACTTCAGCCCCACAGCGGTCAGACCTTGTGTGCTCTGTTAGTTTACCTAGGTATCCCAGCACCATCGGAAGCTGTCTCTTGCACACTCACCGCCACCGCTCCGCCATTGTGAAAAAAAAAACAGTATACACACCGACCCCACTTGAAACGGAGACTGCAGCCTACACTGAAAGTTTGTAACTTCGGCGCCGCGAGAAATGAATCGAGGCTGTGTGGGTAGATACACGAGCACTGCCACGTTGCACAACTACCATCACCCTCCCGCTTATTTCAGTTTTGGTCCGAGGATTCTAAATTCAAGAATAGATTTGATAGACATGGTTCAGACGAAGAGAGTAAGGATGTCGGGGGTGAGTTGGATGGTGTCATCTACTCTCATACATTGGGACCTTGATGTTTGGCCAGATTTCAACACGGTCTGTTCAGTTTCAAGACATCGGAAATATGTACAGGTCTAGATCGTTGTATTGAGGGACCTTGCGGCAGCCCTTTCCGTGTTGTTGTTGGGGTACCCCGACTGTCAGTTGCCGATGAAGGGTCTAAGGTTGTGTTGCGAACGTGTGGCAAGGATGTCTAGACAGTGGCAGTGACGTCTGAGAATGAACGGCACTTGCGAGCAGCATCTGGGACGGTGCTCCCGATGGCATGGAGTGATTTGTGTCTTGCCCAGAAAACGTGTACTATATTCAGACAAGATCGGATAGTGCACATTGTCATAGCGGTTCGACAACCATGGTTCCATAAAGGTCATTCGACAAGCTCCAAAGACAAGATATGCAAGAGGGACCTGAGTTCGGGATAATTTCAAGATGGGCTGACCATGACGAATGAAGCAGAGGCTTTGTGCGGTACCTGGAAGCGGGCCGCAGTCTTTCCCTTTGTTCCATCAATGTCATTAGTTCTTGACAGTCTGTCATCGCCTCTTGGGGCCACAGCCCAGGATACCATGGCCAGGGTTAGGGAGGCCTTGAAAGACCCCCTAGGCACCACTTCGGTAGCACTGTACTGGTGGACTATCAAGTCAGCCTTGCTCTAGTGTAGTCTTCTCATACCCCTGGAGACGGAGACGGTGCTTGCGGGGGTGGGTGATTCCTGGATTAGCAACTGAAAGATGTTGGATCGCAAAAGTGCGGATTGGATTAATAGCTGGTCGATTAATGTCTACTATCTTGTGGGCTGTGCAGTGGGCCGGATGATACAGGCATGGGATGGAAAAGGTAGGTGAGTTGGTGTGATCGAGCAGGGCAGGTGCGAGCAGTTAGTGCTGTAGGTAGCGGTCGCTTGGTCGGCAGGAGCGAGGGGCAGTCAGTACTCGGAGGGAAGCTGCCAGTGAAGCATGCCGGCTTGTCATCAAGCACACTTTGTCATTAGGTTTAGGGGGGTGCGCCTCTCGTCTACACGTACGCGCCGTCTTGCACCCAACACTGCGAAGTCCATTCTCACCGCATATGAGTGGCTGTCGGAAGAGCGAACCGAGATCTCGTGCGCCAGCGGGCACCATGGCAATGCTGGCGAGCAACCAATACACTGGCAGGCTCGAGTCGATTGTGGCCTCTCCCGGGGCCAAACCCATCGTGAGTGCAAATTTGCGCCTTCCGTCATACACACAATGGTACTATCGGCCACGGATCGCCACCGTGGATACTCCAACAGGAGAGATACCAACACAGACTATCAACTGGGCCTGCTCGTCGTTACTTGTCAGTGTACCTGTACTCCGATTGGGGCCTCGCGATCGAGCTCGCCCATGACGCAAGCTGTTGTCCCGCGTCTTCTGGTGTGATGCTCAGTGCTGCACCCATACGTCACCTGGAGAGGAAGAGCATGCAACGGGTTCTCCCGTGGAGGCGTGGTGGCTCAGAGAGCGTGTCGCAGCAAGCCGGCCAATACAAAAAAGCACATGACGACGCTCGCCAAAGCAGTTTACCCGCATGGACGTTGCCAGGCGCTTCGACGACGATTCTCGACGGCTACAGCGTGTGGATCCGCAGTGGCTAGTCTTTGCGCCTGTTGGACATGTTTCTCTTCCTCTGGTGCGCAGCCATGTCGGCTGCACGAGGCCTGCCACGCCCTGACTGCCCAGCGCGAGTCGTGATTTGCAATGCAATCAAACTGTCGTCGCAGGAGGTTGCTTGGGGCGTGTGGTAGGTAGGCGGAATGGCCGACTGTCATCCGCCGACGACGAGACTGAGGGCGTGAAACGTCGCTTGCCCAGACCCTGCTCCGCGAGGGCGTGTGGGAATGCCTGCCTGGCTGCCTGCAGGGGTTAAAAATATCCCACACCACACGGCTCCCGGCCCAAGAGAAATGCAGACCAAGGTAGCGCGGGGCGTGTGTGCCCATATCCATGCACGACGCCAAAATTCTGCCGGCGTAAGCGACTGAACTCAGGCCGCTTTTGGTCGCTTCGCGCTCCCATGCTGCGATCGGCAGTCCATCATCTCCAAAGCCATGGGAAGCCCATCTCGACGAGCCCCTCACCTGGCTCGACACGCTACGGCCCTGCTCATGTCGCCCGCCGCACTAGTCAGGCCTGAGTGGCTTTGGATGCCGTTGCAGGTTGGCCGGCTGGCTCGCGGGCTGGCTGGCCCCCCTCCACTTCCCCCCGGCTGGCCCCGTTGCGATGCCGTGTCGTGTCTCTCCCAGCCCCAAAGGGCATGCACGGAGGATTCTGTGCAGACGACATCGTCCGGCCAGCAGTGGACCAGGTTGGTTTGCATGAACATCCTCGACGGGTGGTTCCCAAGCGAAGTGGTGGATGCTGTCGTCGCACCGTAGGCTAAACCCTAGTCGGCCGCTTCCCAGGCCTGCGCGCTAGAGCGGTGCCCTCGCCGTCAGGGCGGTACCTTCATTCACAAGGATCAGCTAGCCGGTCCACGAGGCTCACTCGCTCTCCACCGCAATTGTGAAAGGGTTATGCACCCGCGCTCGAATGGGACCAGCGGTATCAGATTTGGGAGGCCAGCGCAGCGAGCGTTAGCCAAATCACCCACGCTCGATAATCACCGCCGGCACTGCTCCTGGATCGGATATGTGCCCCGAGTAAGATGCCTCCTCCGTGCCCAATACTGGCTTCCTCTCTTGACTGTGCTCTGCATTTGGTTTTAGTATCAATCGGTGTCTTGTCTATGTATGTACATACACGACACTGAGCCCTTCCCAACCTGCTCACTGCTCACTTCCTCTCGCCCCCTCTCCCTCTGACTCTTTCTCTCTCTCTTCTCGGACCCGATATATCCCTCCTCCACATCTCGATTCGTCCTGGCCCCAAGTGGAGATCCAGGGCACTGCAAAACATTGCCAACACCGCCACTACCCGCCACTCCTTCTCGACAAGTCTCACACGCCCCCAGCCTTACCGTTGTGGAGAGGCCCCTAGTACGGTGCCGGGCTAATCCTGTACACCCCGGACTAGCAGCCTTACCCTACCCTAAACCCTAGAGTCTGGGTCTGTGCCTTAAGACTGGATCATTCTCACCCATCTGCTGGACTTTCCGCTTAGAACGCACTGGCCTACTTCTCTCGCATGATATACAACGCACGTTTGCGTCCACTCATCACCATTTGAAGACACCAGATTCCCCTTGTTGACCACAGAACCTGTCCTCTTCCCGCAATCTGTTCTTGGACCTCTTCCATACCCAACCCCGCTCACTCCCCAGGATGGCTTTCTTCTCTACTGAGGCAGAGCTGGCGCTCATGGCGCCGGATGACGGCATGGGTCACCTGTACCCCTCCAGTACATGCCAATCACCTCCAAGCATCATGTACTCACCACCTCTTCACCACATGCCACACCGACCGTCGACAACCATGGCCGCCAACGGTGGAATGTACACGCCTCCACAAGAATACCGACCCATCATGGAATCGCCCTACCCTCCCCATCCCTTCTGGACCTCACAGCCTCAGTCGATGCCGATGCCTCAAGTGTCGTCGTACGCCTACCCTCCCTTCAGTGACATGGGATCTCCTCCGATTCTGTCCCACGATTCCACCCTGCTCTCGCAATACCCGGGCGCCACCCGGCCATCAAGATCGCATTCGACATCCTCATCAGTGGGCCATGGTATTGCGTCCAGTGTGCCCTCGGAGACATCGCCACCTGCACTGTCGCGGTCCCTTTCGCCCTCATCGCCTGATCTCCGAGCGTACGGAATCCCCAACAAGAACGGCACATGGAGCTGTGCGTACCCAGGATGCACATCAAGAGCTGTCTTCACCAGGGGATGCGATCTCCGAAAGCACCACAAGCGACACACCAAGTCCTTCTTCTGCAGGCACACTGACTGCCCGCAATCTCAAGGGGGAGGATTCTCCAGCAAGAAGGACCTTGCCCGACATGAGGCGAAACACAACCCGGGCGTCCTGTGCGACTGGGACGGGTGTGACCGAGTTTTCAGCCGCGTGGACAATATGGTAAGTTTTTAGTGGCTCCATTTTCCTAAAGGGGAAGCATCATGCTAATCGAATTGCGTAGAGAGACCACGTTAAGAGAATCCACCTCAAGTCTTCGCGGAAGTCATCGACTACGTCGGCATAAAAAAAAACGACAGTTCGCCCTACTCTACGCTACGCTGCTCTATTCTTCCGGCTTTGGCCTGTCGATTTTTTTCTTTCGGGACACGACCTATAGTGTCCTTTTACTTTCGCTTAAGATACCCTGATATGTTGTATATCGGTCGTTATGATTCTGATTTGGACTGGATTTCTTTCCTTCTTTCGATTCGATTCGTCTGCAATACTGCGGCGCTTTTTCCCCCACCACAATTGCATTGCTATGGCGTTTCCTCAAATTCACACACATACACACAAGAACGTGTGCCCGGGGGTCCCTTGGACCTATTCCCGGGAGGCACGCATGATGGACAGAACGCTTGTTAGGAACAGGGTGTATATAGGATACATGGGGTGGCATTGCCGCCCAGACTAGCTTGGTACATAGGTACGGGTGACGTTCGCTGACGGCGGGACGTGGCTCTCAATCACACACACTTGGCTGCAGACATGTGTCACAGTTGATGATGACTTGTTCGTTGCTGCTCTCGCTCTCGCCGTGACCCATGCCCTGGCCCTCGCGCTCTGCCCTGAAACCCAAGCCATAGCCGTTGCACACGCACACACACCCGAAGGGTCGGCGTTCGTTTAGGGCACATCACGCCAGAGGGGCCATCTTTGGACCGCGTCGGGAGTTAATTGTGCGCGAGACCGACGAGGCTAGTGGGGGGCCTGAATTCCCAGAGCCCTTCCCTTGACAAGGCTGACTGGCCATGGACTTGGTTGTCCGCCCCCGTCGACTACTGGCGGGGCGCGCGACCCTGTCAGCAGAGTATCCACCAATCACATGACCTCGCCTTCGTTTGCGTAATAATGGCAAGCGTCTTGCTCCGGCCTCCACCTCTGCCTGCCAACATGGCCATCGAGCCCTCGACGCCGCTACACAAACCTTGTCGAGTCGCTGCCGCACCGCCGCCAACTACATGGCCCTACCCGGAAACACGGGCGATGCGATGCCCATGTGCGGCTGCTCACCATAGAGCCGGTTGTCGCCCATACTATGTGTAGCTGCTCTGCAACCAAGCCCGGCCCAGGCCAGTGCAGGACGGCTGCGACAAATCCACCTGCATGCCATACCGCCGTCGCCGCCGCTCGTCCAGGGCATGTACAGTCAGACTTGCGACCTGCACGTCAATGTATCAAGACGAGAACATGACGTTGGCTGAGGGCGCTGTCACTCGGGTCGGGCTTGCAAACCATGGTCCCATCACACGGCCGCTGCACACCACCGCACCCAAGTGGTTCCATGCCGCGAGCGCTTTGCTGTCTTGGGCCCGACTGTACTTTGAGCGCCGACCCGGCATCGAATCAAGACTCGCTTGCCGCTCTCCAAGAGGGCACGCGCGTTTCTATTTTGCTCCAACACATGCTCGCGCTAGTGCACGTCGTGCACAAATATCAACACCACCGCACTCGGGGCGCGGCTAACGCTCAATAGTGTCAAGGTCATGGTGGTACTCTTCGTTTGTCGCGTAGCCCTCTCTTGTGATTTCGACATGTACGAGCTGACGGCATCTCTTCCTTCCGGGCGGCAACCTTGTCGCTGCGCCGTTTGATGCGCCCGTTAACCATCCAACCAACATGGCCCAAGCCGCAGACGGCTCGTAGACCGTGGCTATGGATTCGCTTGCTGCGATCTTTAGGCGCTCTTAGCCGTGCCGCCACGAGGTGGCTGTCTGCATCCTTCGCTTCGCTAACTCGTCATCTCGTACAACTGCCCCTACATGGACATCCAAACCCCTGTCCGTACCGGTCAAGATAGCGGACATGGGTCTGTTCCGATAGGGTCTAGAGGCAACTCCGCTCTTCTCCAGTAGCCTATCCACATGCTGGGTAGGGCAGATCCGGGACGCGCTACTCGAACCCTCATTTCTGCCCTCCTCTGAGCGCCTCCCGTGGTCCCCGGGATCCGTTGCGGGCTTGTCGTCATAGTTGGCTTGTATCCCCCTCCTTCTATCCTTCCTCGCCTCGTGTTTCATTGAATTTCCAGTCCATGCCCAACAAGTTTCACCGTTGCTGGTAGGCATGCTGCCACGGCGCCAAAAAGGGGGCACAAGCAGCCACCATATTATCACAACACCAACCCTTCTGTCATGTGGTGTGCTTCTCCATGTTGCATCACCAGCGAACCCATCATCCTGTGCGTGCTTTCGGCCCATTTTTTCTTCTTCTGTCAGTCTGGCCGAATCACTCGTCCAACCAATGCATCGACCGTGCATGAATATGGGGTTGCCATCGAGAGAACCCTGAAGATGATCAACGGCTTTGGGAAAACAATGCGGTAGCCGCACCGTGCGCTTCTCCAACAACTAGTATATCGTCGACTTAGCGCAGCACTGCTGTCATCATGAGGGGAATGAACAAGTTTCAGACGTCCGATTCTGGCCAGCACGACAAGATGACTATAAGCAATGGTGAACGAACGGCCAACCGCTGTCCCGACCGATCACCGTGGAGCCAGGCTTCACTAAGGGGTCACCGAGGATCCACTCCTCGTTGGCTGTCATGTCTCTTCTGGCGAGCTGCTACGTTCAACATTGCCGGATATAATGCGAGATGACTCAAAAAGATGCATGTCGGAATCAGGCTAGAATCCCAAATCCGCGTCGCCTTCAGCGTCTCCATCGTCTTAACATTGTTTAGGAAAGTTCATCGAACGAGTGGCTTGACTCGCGGCGCGCTCCTTCATCTGATAGGCTGGTTCGGGTTCTAGGTACCTAATTCCGCATACTACCAGTCGCCAAGCCGCAGTGGATACCTGGCGCGGAACACCCTCTAGCGGTTCGGAAAACAAGGGAGTTGGGGCATTAGGGCACTTTGTTCCTGAGAGCAATCCTCGAACAAGTTTCACGCCCAGCCTACGTGGGGGGCTTAGCTAACTCCCGCAGAGGAGAGTAGTGCCGCACACGGCAAAACATGTGCACTGACAAATCTGCATCTTGACCACAAGGGAAGGTGCAAAGAGAAATCAGCTTCTAAACATCTGGAACGTCAAAAATACCTCCGACCCGCTCCGAAATGCAGGTTTGTATTAGAAGAAAGAAAAAATTGCGTCTTTCCCGTGCGCATTTACTTCCCAACCTCAACGTGGCCCAACCCGAAGGGCGCTACAAGCGGTCTTGTGAATGGCTTTGCATCTAAGACCGCACATGCAAACACAGGCATAAACCCTGCACTGTATTTACCTAGCAGCTCGAGTCACGACAACTAGACGATATGCCCAACACTGACGCCGGACCGCTCCATATTCGACAGCAGAGACCGACGATTTTTGTTGTGGTAGATGGTTTTTTTAGCGTCGCTATCACAATGCAAGGCTACGGCACAGTAAGCCGATTCGACCATTGTCATGTGAATATACTCGGCCATTGGACGTCCCTGTATTAGGGACGTAACCAGTCTGGCGACGTCAGCATCTACACAATATGTGCAAGGTAGGTACATTTGGTTATTCTAACGGATGGAAATATGTCAACCCGGCGTCCAGGCCTTTCAGAAAAGATATTTTAAACCATCGGCAGCTAAATAACCATATTCTCCATGTCCAAGGCATTTTCTTGTTGTGCTATACGTCCAAGGTCTATTTTGAGACTCTTACCATGTTATAACTGAAATGCTAACAAATTTGTTGCAGTTGATTGGGGTTGGTCAATAAATTAGCTGAGGCCTAATGCCGGACGTCTGTTGTGATTCTACCGCTATTGGGTTATACAAAGACACCCCGGATCCGCAAG
This sequence comes from Curvularia hawaiiensis, assembly GCA_026262405.1. Classification (NCBI taxonomy): domain Eukaryota; kingdom Fungi; phylum Ascomycota; class Dothideomycetes; order Pleosporales; family Pleosporaceae; genus Curvularia; species Curvularia hawaiiensis. Next base: position 114,553 of record JAODYC010000079.1, read on the forward strand.
GCCGGAGTGAGCGACATGCCAGGATGGAAAGCAAGGACTAATTCTAAGTGTGTCGAATCTCGATGCATCCTGAGATTGCAAGGCAGAAAACATGATATTGCAATGTCAAGAAAGACGCCCAGAGCGACCGGTCACCGTAATAATAGTAACAACACCTCAACACCAAGTGTACTATACTACCTATGCTGCTCAATGCAAAGCCTATCGAACTCGGGTATCGCAAAACTTCCCAAAAAGCCACCATTGTGCGACGGCTTACACGTGATCTGTTGCCAACGGCAATCCCGCCCTCTGTCCCGGGACCGCCAGCCACACCGCCGCACAATCGATCTCACAGCCATGGCCCAGTTCATCCTTCAGGATTTTGTATATGGCCAAAAATACCCTTCCTTGCCCCCTGGCCTGCATGTAGTAGAGTATGTGAAAAAAAAAAAGAACCATGCCTATTGCAGGTGCCAGGCAGCAACCGAGTACACAACAAACGAACAACACAGACCGCAAAGGGACATGGGTAGTACGCACAGCAGCCAAACCCAACGGTCGGGACCGCGCCCAGCAGCTAGCAGACTAGCCGTGGGGTCCAAATGACATGGCTCTGCGCCCCTGTCCTGTCTCTGTTCCACCCTCCCAGCACCCCCGCGCCCCCTTGCTCCATCGACCCGCGATGGCGCGAAATTTACTCAGATAGGCATGATGCTGCGAGATGAAGCGCGCTAAGCCTCACTCAGCCTGGCGTTTGGGGTGTGGGTCTTGCGATGCTGTGCCCCCCTCCCACTCCCAACCCCCATGTCGCGCATATGGCGGAGCACTGCTCTCGCTGCTTTAAGAGGTGGACCACAGCCGGAAAAAAGAGGGTACGCTGTGCGCTGGAGGTGAGTATGTGCGCGACGGACGAGTGGAGTAGAGGGGCCCAAGCAACAGTGGAGACTTGGAGCTGGGAACAAGCAGCTCTGGTCTCTGAAGCTCTGCGCATTGCGCTCTGGAGCTCAAGATGGATGCAGGGGTAAGCGGGAAATATGTGGAGCCGAGGGGGAAAATGATGAGGTGCTTTTTTTCTTTCTCTCTCTGTGTTCGTGCGTACCGCGATGAAGGTCTTTTTGGGACTTTTACCTTTTTCTTTCTTGGGAATGGCGGTGTTCGCTCCCTCCCGTAGCGCGTCCACCTTGCACGGCTGTTCCTTGCTGCTTTGGGGCTTGGCCGTAGCTGGGTGATATTTTGCTTGCCGTTGCTTGTCGGATACTTGCTTCCTTGGACCTTTTTGTTCATTGGTCTGGAACTTTTGTTTTTTTCTTCGTTCAGCCGCTTCTTGCAAAAATATGAGGCCATGTCTTTTTTTCATGCAGTATTGTTTTGTGCCAGCGAGTCAGGAACCGGGGTTGTGGGCAACGGGGTCCCATATTTTGTGTGTTTGTAAGTGTCTACTACGTACGTACTGGAGGTATGGACAAGGTTTGGACAAGTATTCTCGGAGTGTCGGAATGTCGGAGCTTGGGTGGTGGGAAGGGGTAGGGTTTGATCGCGTGTCGGCAGAGCTTGTTTAGCCTAGACGACGACGGCAACAACACCAGCAACTACAACGACAACGACAATAACGTTTGAGCCAGGAGCATTCTTTGGTACTGTGCGAAGCCCCCGTCTCGCTACACAATCTGCGATTCATGCTTGTGTTGATATTAATCGCTTACCCTAGTTTGGCTATCTCATGGGACCGAACTACATGTTTGAAGGGTGCAATGCACCTGGCATGCTTAGCACATACCCTGCATATAATTTTTCTTTATGCCAAACACATATACAGCGCACTCGAATTAAACAAGTACCCCTACGTACTTTATTCATACAACTCACCACCCTCGTCATCTGCCGCAGCCAAGCCACCGCAATCACGCTCTCGACTATGAACTCTACGGACCGAAAGCAAATCGCAAATGGCGTCTATGTATAGCTTTCATTCTTCCTAAACAGGCAAATTTCGGGACCACATCAAACTGTTTCTCCAGCCAAGCCCAGTTTGTGTCTTGTACCGGTGAGAAGAGATTACAAGCTGGTATGCCAAAGCTGGGTCCTTCTAGCCCGCAAAGCTAATTGTTCAACACCCCAAAATGGCCTTGAACAAGCTGCTTGCAGCGTCATCGCTTTTTGACAAACAACTAGCCTCCTTGCCCAAAGCAGTAATGCGCTATCCTGACAAGGGAGAAAACAAGCGAACACAGCGATCGGACACATCAAATCAGGCTGCGAAACGGTCGCCGATTTCCCTTAGAGTCGGACCGAAAGAAACCAAGCTGCGTTGTTCCAAGCACTCGCTGCGCATGTCTGCTGCCTAAACCATACAACATCCGAATCCGACGCGTTATCACGGCGTGAACGAAAGCGCGAGAGCGCGAGAGAGAGAGCGAGAGAG
>JAODYC010000008.1:8676-22961 GCA_026262405.1 Curvularia hawaiiensis
TGCTGCTGCTGCTGCTGAGTGTGGCACACTAGTGGGCTCTGCCTAGGATGAGATGGATGGTGGTGTGTGTGGGAGGGTGGGGTGAGGCAATTGAATTGCAACGTTGGATATATGTGTGTGTCACAGCAATATGTTTTGCGCGTTATTTGAATGAAAAGGTGGGTGTGGAGACATCATGGCATCTTTCTTGTCTGCTGCGCCGCACATACGTGTGTGCGCGTTGAGCGATGGCTTGATGGGCGACTAGTTTTTTTGGGCTGCTCGTCCAATGCTACGGTGGATATTTGTTAGTGTGACTTGGTGGCTGCGTGGTGCGGGCGCAAAACGAGGCGCATCTGATGTGGTAATCGATATGAAAAGAATGAACGGACGGCGTGGAGCTGCTGGAATCAATGGGTTGAGGGGGGTTGGGGGGAGTGCGCCTGGTGTGTGTTTAGCTGCCGCTGTCAGTAGCAGTGCTGTTTGCGTTGCACAAGGTTTAGAGAAAAAGTAACTCCTTTTTCCTCCCTTTGATTTCCTCCCTTCCTCTTGTCTTGGATTCTGCTTCATCGGCGGCTCCGCGGCAACAGCTGCGTGCAAGCAAGCCATGTATGCGCGCCACTGGGCCGAGGAGAACCTGTCATGTGTACAAGCGTGTAGTCGTCGTACATTTTGCTTGTTGGGTCGACGTCGCCTCGTCGCAAGCCCACCCCTCCCCTCCAGATTGCCGCCGAGGGATGAGATGGCTTTGTGGCGTGATCTAAAGCGTCGCATAGCCGCTGACCAGCCTCCACATTGTCGCATTTTCCCAAGACGGCACACTATCAAGTGTTTTCGATCTGATGAACCCTAGCTGGTTGGTCATGAGGCTCTTGATCGATTCGCCTATCGTAAACGTACCAGTCCTGGTAGCGCCATCTAGTCTACACCTCTACCATTCCCTACAACACGCACCAAATCACACACCTCGTATTCGTAAATCTGCCCGATGGAAGCGCCTTGCCTTGGTCCTCTCAAGGATATTCCCTTCTGCAATCAAGCCCCCCGCCTCCTCCTCAGCCCTGCTCTGCCCTGTCGGGATGGAGTAGATCTTGAGATGCTTACGTCGCAGTGCTAAGTACTTGCACTAGCACGTTGCGTCCCGACGAGCGACTGGAGACATTGACCAAGCGCTTGTCGCGGCTTTGACTCCTCTGCTTGCGCCCCCCTTAGAGAACCGCCGCGTGACCTTGCAGCGAATCAACTCTCTCGGGGAGCAGTACCTAGCTACCCTGCGTCGGATAGCTTCCGTCTGGTATCAAGTAACTTGCGAGCTAGCAAGCTGTCTTTTGTTCTCTCTCTCTCGCCCACACCCCCGATTACTATTACTATGTATGCTGCTAAGCTGGGATCATGTGTTACGAGAATTGGAATTTCCACGGTCAGACATGTGCAAGAAAACAAGGGCATATACTTTCCTGTGAAAAGCTTCCCATTCGACACACGGGAGGGGAGGTTGCCGGGTTGAACCTTGTTTCCTCCACGATCTCCAGATTGTCACGTCTACGAGATAACAATGATTGCGCGTGAACCCAGTTACTCTCATTATTGAGTTTTTACCCTGTCCCGTTCAACTTTTCTCACCCTGATCCTCGCGATCCGCAGCATTCCACGACTCGTCTTTGTCTCTTCTCTTAACCTTTTATTGTGTTCGGCAAAGTAAAAAAAAGGGAAATTACCTTTGTAGTGTTGCTCCCCCATCCGGCCGGCCGGCCGGCCGTCTGACGGGGGCTCCGCCCCCCACGAGATCGGGCATGATCAGCAAAGCCACTGCATTTGAACCCTAATCCACACATTCTTGCCTTCACCCTTAGATACTGCAGGGGCATATGATTCACCGATTCATTTCATGCCCAAACACGTTTCTACATACACACTTACTATTAACCCCCCGCTTTACCTGCCACCCTCCCATTGGGGCTTTTGTGCCAGGCCGTTTCTTGACATCCCACAATCCCAATCCTACGGTAACCCTCCACCATCGTCACCAAAAAAAAACTCTCCGATACCCTTTCCCCCCCTCCCTTCCGCAGTTACGAGGGTGCAGGGGGAGGAGGACCCACATTACAAAGTCAGGGATCGTGACTTAATTTTTTTCCTTTTCTCTCCGACCAACTAGCCGAGAGAACCAAACCAAAGCCGACTCTGACACACATACGTCATACGTCACTTTATGTAGTACTAGTACCCTGAAAAAAAAGCCGCAGGAGCAAACTGAGAAGGGACAAAAAAGGCCCGAAGATGCGGCGGAAGGGCCGGGGGCGGCAAGGGAAATGCCGCCGCTGTCTGCTGCTAATGCTGTGTCAGGATGGTGAGGCTTACAAAGTATGTTTGTTGGAACATGTGGTTATTTTTTCCCCTTTCTCTCCGGCTTGTACATGCGGCTGTTTCGTATCTACAAAGTACGTAAGCGGGATTGGGTCGAGTAGATGGCGGACCTGGGTTTGTACATGTACTATAGGGCAGACGGGCTATATTTGGGCTTAGTTGTCGAGGTTATACTAGCGCTGCTGTGCTTTCCTTTCCCCCCCGACAAATGTCGGCATTGAGATACCTTGTGGCGGATCGGGAGGACGGGCCTGATTTCCCTTCCTTTTCCTTAGAGGTCGTTCTTGGAACGTCTTCTTGGAAGTGCGAGTAGTTTGACCTGGAGAGCATATGCCCCCTTTTTTCGTCGGCCTCTTTTTTTTAGTTTACAATTTTGTATGTACACTTACGTACAAGGTTTTTTGTTTTGACCGTGACGATGCTGCACTACCCAGTTGCTTACGTTATATACAGTAAGGTAGATACCTACGTTTTTGCACACGCTGCTTACTTACATTACTGGCTCACATGAATAACGTCACTCTTGCTAATGCTGCAGTATGCGAAGCTGTCGGATCGGCAAGTTTCAAGGACCAAAAATAGTACCCTGCTAGCATGGCTGTGAGTAGCAGCCAGAAACCCTCGCATGTGAAATGCGATGGTGAAACTGTCAAACGATTACGAAAATCGATTCAAATTGCTTTTTGTGGTTATGCATTTTCATGTGCACAAGACAATGCTTCGTCATTGTAAAGACAAGGTACACGCTTAATTCCCAAGGGGGTCAAATAAGACCACATGCCGACACCAATCTACTCGTCACCTCTGCGTCTGACCGCTCCAGAATCCCCTTCACAGCCAGAAAGAAAAACAAATTAATCTTTTTTTCCCATTGGATGGGGCTACAGCTTATTCCCCATATTAATATGCACAGCCTTGGTCTGCGAATAAGCTTCTAGTCCCGCCTCACCCAACTCCCTGCCAATACCACTCTGCTTAACACCACCAAACGGTATCCGATAGTCGCAGTCCTGGCTACTATTCACCCACACCATGCCGGCTTCAATCTCCGCAGCTACCCTATGCGCCCTCTCTAGATCCTTGGTGAAGATGGCACTGCCGAGACCAAACGTCGAGTCATTGGCCATGTCGATGGCCTGATCTTCGTTCGAGAAGGTGGCAATGACGACAAAAGGCCCAAAAACCTCTTCGCGGTAGATTCTCATGCTGGGTGAGACTTTGGTGAACACGGTGGGCTTGATGTAGTAGCCGTTGCCGGTGCAGGCTTCGCCGCCCTGGATCAGCTCCGCGCCTTCGGACTTGCCAATGTCGACGTAGGAGAGCACCTTTTCGTACTGCTGCTTGGTGACCTGGGGCCCTTGGAATGTGTTCTGGCTCCATTGGTCGCCGATTACGGATACATCTTTGATTTGCTGGCAGAATTGACCGACAAAAGTGTCGAAGACGCTCTCTTGGACGAGTATGCGTGACGTAGCGGTGCAAATTTGGCCTTGATTTGACATGATGCCAATGTGTGACCATCGAACTGCCTGTTCCATGTCGGCGTCCGCGAAAACAATCAATGGCGACTTGCCGCCAGTCTCAAGGGTAATATTCTTCAGCCCTACCGCAGCCATCTTCATGATTTGTGTAGCCGTGGTTGTCGAGCCCGTAAATGCAACTTTGTCGACTAGTGGATGTTGTACCAATGCAGCGCCTGCTTCTTGTCCTCGGCCATTCAAGATATTCACAACACCTGGCGGAAACCCAGCTTGCTTGATGAGCTTCGCTAGCACGAGGATAGATAAAGGCGTTTGCTCTGCAGCTTTCAACACTACAGTGTTGCCGCAGGCAAGAGCAGGGCCTAGTTTCCAGCACGCCATGGACAAGGGATAATTCCACGGAATGATTTGGGCAACAACGCCAATGGGCTGGCGTATCGTGTATGCAAACTTCTGGGGTGTAGTGCTAATAGTCTGTCCTGAGATTTTGTCTGCCCAGCCAGCATAGTAGCGGATTGTAGAGAATGACTCAGGGAGATCCTCATTGAGTGCAACGCTATAGGGCTTGCCTGGTGATACTGTTAGCACACGCCTTTTTTTACATCTCGGAGCTTACTTGCCATTATCCCAGGCATCAATGGTTGCAAGAAGCTCCTTGTTTTCCTCCATTAGGTCCGCCAGCTTCGCCATGAGCCTTCCGCGCTGAGTAACGCAGAGATGCTTCCATTCTGGGCTCTTTAAAGCTCTCTTCGCAGCATGGACTGCACGGTCTACGTCTTCTGCATTCGCAGCTTGAACTATGGCAATCTCCTTTTCGGTAGCTGGGTCTACTGATGATATCGTGTGGGAGGGGGTTGACGAATCAACAAACTCGTTGTCAATGAAGAGACCTGTCGGTTGCTCCCACTGCTGGCCATTGGGCGCTTTCAGTTGGATGGTTTGCCGCATCTTGGAAGGCAGTCCCTCGTAAGTCTGTGACACTGCTCACGTCGTACAATACCAGCCTTCCAATATTTGGGAGCTCCGAGGCTCGCAGTAAGTTGCAGATATGGCCGGTCACGCGCATTGGCTACTCCCTCGACAAGTTGCGAAGTGGGGTAGATTGAACATACGCTAAGCCATGGTAGTATAGCCAGTGGGACTGATGAGCAAATCTACAAAGTCTCCTGCCGATTTAGGTATTCTTTCCTCAACTTGTGCATACGGAGTACATCTGTTTCCATGGCTTTGCTTTCATGAACAGCCTGTTCAGATGCAGAACTCATTCAACCTGCCATTCGCATTCTCACTACATATTCGAACTATGTACGAGGCATGAAAAAGACCAGCTTGAAGATATGCAGGATAGAAAAGACTGCTTCAAACCCAAATCATATATTTTCCGGAATACAAAAACGTCGACGATGAACTAAATGCCACTAAACAAGTATCAAGAAACATTGACTATCCCAGCAGTCTACATTTTAAATTGCCGACCATTTCACATAAACCGCAAGAACTCGCTCTGTGCATATTCAACCCCATCGACTTCCGGCAAAGATTGCTTGCCAACACCATCCTATGCTTCCTTCTCGTAGTCTCGTGCATCCTGGAACAAATCGATAATACAACTAGCACTCCAACTCTGCGTGGGGCACGAGTCGCCACAGAACTCGCCATCCTTCTGTGTCAGCTCCGTCAAACCAGCCCATGGGGATTCTTGAATCGCTTTCATGCAGCCAGCCAGACGACGCGTGACTTGCTGGTAGCTCTCGACGCGCTCTTCGGGCGTCTTGCGCCGTTTAAGATCGAACTTGAGCAGTGCGCGCAGGAAGAAACCGGTAGGCCAGACCCATTCAGGCCCTTGATGGTAGTTGCGGCCCTTGGATGTGTGGAAATCCGTCGAGTCCTCGCTGTTGATGTAATAGCCCCGGTAGTTAAAGTCAGAGGGGTCGAGCGTCTTCATACCCTGGGGCCCGAGGAGAACCCTGTCGGCCATCTGAAGTGCGTGTAGAGCATGTTCTGGATCGCAGAGGTCTGGTGCAACCACCAGCATAACAGGGAAGTTGGGCCTGAGTTGGTAGTCCTCGTACTCTTTGCCTGAGCGATACAGATCCTTGTAGATTCCACGACGGTTGATGATGCTAGGGTTGACGTCGTATTTGCTGTCTTCCTCTGGGGAAAGAGGGACGTAAAAACATCGCTCGAAGTTGGCCTTGATCAAGTCGGCCCACTCCTTGTAGGTAACAGTCTTCTTACCATCCTCCAGCGTTACTCCCTCGTACTTGAACTGGCCTGCTGCATGCATGTTGGCGCACCAACGAACAGTGCTATACAGCATGCCGATGATCTCAACGGGAGCACCGTCTCGAGGCGTACCAGGGACACCTTTGTTGCCAGCCTTTTCGCTCTCGCCCATCTTGTCCATCCACGTACCGCAGTTCCACTGGTTGCCACCGAATATCATACCTGTCTCCCAGTCTGTCCATATCTTGATATCGAAGCCTTCTGGCTTCATCTGCCTATCAATGTTGGGGCCCGCATCGTGTTCGCGGAACTCTATACCAGAAGCATGTCTCTGAAGGGCTTCTTGAATGACATCTTCGACAGTGGAAGACTTGGAGTAGGCACGTTCGTCGGTGTGGGCAAACCACGTGTCGTCGTAAGGGAGGAATCGCCTCCTAACCTTGTCTTGAAGGATCTCCATGCCATTTGGCACAATCTTGGTATAATCCTGGATGTTTTGGAGGAACCACCAGACTGAGTCGCGAGAGTTGTAGCGCGGGTTCTTGCCACCACCAAGCAGATTGGGAACCATGCCGTGCTTGAGAACACTGGCGAAAGCATATATGTGTTCTTTCGCATCATCATACCTTCCAGTGCCCATGTACAGACCGCGGGCCGAGATGGTTATGTCGCGACCCCAGCATCGCGCCCAGTCATAGGCAAAATGAGGAAGCCCAGCAGCCATACTGGGTACGCTCTTGTCTGGCCACAGCGAGGCGCTGTTCATGTAGCCTGTGACTTGGCAGCTAACGAGCGCCAGGCTCTTGAGGAATTGGTTGCCTCCTCGAATATTTTCGCCCATGAGCTCGATTGCGCGCTCTACTGCAGCATTGTATGCAGTCTGGATGACCAGAGCGAAGTACCTCGGAAGCATGAAGCTAGGGACTTTGCGGATGGCATCGAACCTTGCCTCAAGCCACTCCGCCGGTCCCTTGATATTGGCATGGTTCTCCTTTTGGGAGATCTTTTGGAGACGGCCAAGGCAGTAATCGAGGGCCCATTGTCCTTCGCGTAGATGGTTGCAAAGAGGGTGGCCAAGGTTATTGTCGTTGACAATGTCGCGGAGCACACTCCACCATCCTTGCAGGCCAGCATACACGAGAGTGCCGTGTCCAGGAACGTTGTAGGCACCATCTTTATGATCAGTAGCATCCCGCTCTTCCTCATCGCATCTGTACAAGATGTAATTCAGATCGGTGAGATTAACACTGCTAAAAGCCGAACGTGCTCCGCTGGTGACAAACTTGTCAAGACCATCGGCGTGCTCAGCACTCGGTACCCACGTTTCAAAGAGAGCGATGCTACCTGGAGGAAACTTCTCGGGGATAGTGATTATAGTTTCATCGCCGGCCGCCTCGATTTCGACCCCCTCGAGGTCGTTCGTCTTGCTTGGCAAGCCCCGCAGCGTTGTCTTATCGCCAACCACACTAGCTCTCGTTTCTGGGCTGTTGTCGACTTCCAAGTTCCAGGCACCAATGAGCTTCGCCTGTGTACCTGGAAGCTTGGTCTTGCCAAAGCCTCCATTGCTATCGCTGTAGCCTGGAAATGCGGTATGGGCAATGAGGAAGTAGCCCTTTCTTGTGTGAGGGTTGACGCGGTGAACAGTGATGTACTCCTTGTCGTGGTGGATATACGTCTCGTTGTACTCTTCCTTGCCCATCTTCACATGAATCTCGTTGATGATCTTGCGGATACCTCCAATACCACCCTCACCAGCCTGTGGCTTGATTGGCTCCCCGGTGGAATTGGATGAAGAGTACAATCTCTTCTCGTGAACAAGTTCAATCAGCTCAGGGTAAACTTCGTCAAAGCCAAAAACGCTACCGGTCGCGCAGTCACACATGGCAACGAGTGCAGCAGTGGGTAGTGTGTCGCGAGCATCGCGTTTTTGGGCTGGCGTCTCGTTGTCGTGCGTACAGTCCATGAAAAGAGCGTGTACAGGGCTCTGTTTGATCTTCTTGATGATGGGCTTTGACTGGTCGGCTCCGTCGGTTGCCTGTGCAGCATTCAGCACTTCGTCAGTTTCAAAGCTGCCAATGGGCACACCGCCATGGCGATGTACAAGTCTGCTTAGTTCCTGGGTACTCCATGCTTGCATTGCCTCACGAATGAGCGCGCAGATACCGAGCTTCATGCAAAACTTGTAATCCATCTCTTCGGAACCAGTGAATAGTTCGGCGCAAACCATGATGTTGGAATTGACGCTTCGTGCTTCGTCAAGCATGTATTCAGCAAGATGTAAAGGCGTCGAGTGACAGTTGTCGATTCTGAAACCCTGGAAGTACTTGGCCATCAGTCGCGTGTACTTGGCCATGTGGTCCCAGAGGAACGGGTTGTCTTCTGGGCCGTTTCCATATCGGAGTTTGACGCAGTCGCCCCAGACAATGACCTCTCGCCTGAGATATGCCCTCGATTTGGGCCCAGCATTGTCACGCATCGCGTCCGCAGCCCAAACCCAACCATTGTTTACCAGAGCGAGGGCCTCGGGGCTGTGTTTCTTCGTAGTCTCATTGAGCGGTAGCCGCGTGAAGTAGGTTTCGATGAGCGGGTTCTTATCATTGACCTCTCCGAGCTTGGGTCCATGGGCATCTATCCGGACGTACTTGATCCGGTTGAATAGCTGCTCCAATATCTCGGCTTGGTCTCCGTCATACTCGCGGTAGAATGGAAGATTGACCTCGTTGAGAATGGCGGTGATCGTTCCCTGTGCTGCACGATCGTCTGGTGTGTTGCTGGTTTGAGTATCGTAACGACCGAACAGGGCGCAGAGCAGACTAGCACTGATCTTCGGATCCATTGTTCGACGGTAGCGCTCCCCCATCCGATCACCACCTTGCAATGCATGCGCAACCAACCAGTCAGCCTTCTGCTTCAGCGACCAGTCTCGAACGACATCCAGCCCGCGAGGTCCTGCCTCACTGAAGCTGTCGTCAACGAAGTCGACTTGACCAGACATCCAGGCCTGCATGATGGTCTTGGTGTCTCGTTCTACGTCGACGACGTAGAACTGCCAAAGCTTGAGCTTGCTGAGAACATGATCCTTGACGCCTTGCATGACCTTCAAGAGATCTCCTTCACTGTTGAATACAGTTGGCAGGCCGTGCTCTTTGAGCTCTTTACCAAATTGCAACAGTGCCGTGTCGAGTTCGAGAGCAGGGCGCAGGTGGGGTGCGGTTTCAACGTTGTAACCAGACTCTGGATGCTCCTCAAGCCACTTGCTGTTGTTGGCCGTGTGGTTCCAGACGACATCGGTCATAGCAAGCAAATTGAATTCGTCGTGCATTTTGCGAACCAGGTCTGCAATGTCTTTCTCGCCATTCTTAAAGATGGCTTCATCAAACTTGAGCTGGTCATATATACTGTAAGGTGAATTTGAATCACCACGCATCATCAACGGTGTAAAATGCACCATGTTATAGCCACGCTGGCTGATGCCACGCAGATGCTTGTCCCAGTCCGTTGGGTAGTCACCCATGAACTTGGACAGACAGGAAAAGATACAGACAGCCTCAACTGGCAAATGCTCTCTATTCAACTCCAAGTTTGGGCAGATATCGATGTAGTATGTTTCTGTTCGTGTGGGTTCTGGTGACTCGACATCCGTGAAGGACCACTGCGGCAGCGGCGTGTAGGTCGTGTAGAAGGAGAAGGCATTGGCCTCGTACACGGGGATCTCAATCTCACACATGCCCGTGAAGTTGGGCTGTAGTCTGCGTCAAGCGTCAGCGGGCGTGGGGTACAGTGGGGCATAGCTGAAGTGGGACTTACTTGTACTCGCGGTAGTTCTTGCGCTCAAACTTCTCTCCCTTTGCGGGAATATTCACCCAGAGACTGCCTTGGCGACATATTGAGCTGGTACCCTGGATTTGGAAGCAAATCGAGTAAGCAGGGCTGGTGGGTGGAGGTAGGTAGATGTAAGTGCCAGGGACGTCTGGGCTGCCTTGGTCGGTCAAGGGCAACAGGTAGACGACTCTCTGGTCCGAAGACTTGGAGTGGTGAGGTAGTGCTACAGACATGTTCGTCTGGAGTGAGTAAAGACGGAAACTGAGCTGGCAGTAAACAAAAGACAACAGATGTTGTAATATAGTTGTGACGAAAGCGTAGCAGTGGTTGGGGCGAAGCAGCTACGGGCTCGATGGAGGCTGGACACCGTCGAGTGACCGTATGCGCAAAAGCTTCAGAGGGAGCCAATTGGCCTTTTGTGTGGAGAGAAGAAGAGCAACACCTGGAGACGTGTGAGATTGACGGTGGGCGGTCGCGTACTACAGCAGCCGCAAGCGCACAACGCGGGAAACGTCATTGCCCCAAGCTCTAACCCCAGCCTGCCGCCCCGTTCCTGACCACGCTACAATCCAATAGCGCGGGGTCTGGGCACTGGTGCCAACGCAATTGAGTTGGTACCGAAGAAACTGTTGAATACGCTGAAACTACCATGGAAAAACTTGTTAATGCTGACTGGGCACTGCATCCTCATATGGTACAAAGTGGGCTCGCTCAGATGCTGCTGCTTCCCAGCCCTCTCCCAAACGCCAATATGCAACATAATGCGATAATAAAGCAGCTAATGAATATGCATGCAGCCCAAACTCCAGCGCTGGCTACTAAACAGATACTGGGCAAGACCGCTGCCACGAGCCCAGAGTGATCAAAAGACGGGTATCGCGACCTCGTGGCAGCTCACGCAGGACGAAACGAAGATGCGCAAAACGACCGCTCAAATCCAACCCCTCCCTTTTTCGTCGCCTCATGCTTGCGCGCCGAGACGAGACAGCCGTTCACAATTTGCCCTCCTTCCCTATGTATTCATCAGAACTTGATGTTGAAAGGAGAGCCTGGTGGATCCCGGAGATCTAAGCGGAACTGTGTCGATTCCGAATGCTCGCGGATGTGGTTCGCTTGGGTGGGTGTAATGTTTTCGTCTAAATCAACCGAAGACGCCTCTGTGCTAACGGATGGAGGCGCCCGTGGAGCGCCCCGTTTGTGGGGAACACCTTCCCGGCTGTCCGAAGACGAAGTCAGCCGTTCAGGCGATGTCTCGCGCTCGTTGTAACCTCCACCACGCATGCGTAAAACAGGGTTGCTCGCAGGTTCGGACAAAACCGGTGGAGGATTGGGCGGTGTAGCACGCCCGCTTCTCTCAGAAGAGATTCCCCGCGAAGATTTGACGTGATCAGTGGACTGACTCCGTTTGGTAGAAGGCTTCTGGCTGCTACCTTTGTTCTTGCCGCTGTTCTGAGAGTGGCCGTTCTTTGAAGTTGCTTGTATTTGTGCTTGCTGCTGCTGTTGTTGTTGNNNNTGTTGCTGTTGCTGCTGCTGGGTTTCAGCCTCGAGCGAGTTCAGGAAATTAATCTCCTCTGCTAAGAAATCCTTTTCTGTCCAACAGCCCTGCCAGCAGTTTCGCCAGTCGAGGATGAGGAACTGAAAGCAAAAGGCGTCAATCTTGATTGCCGGTTGGAAACAGATGCACAGGTTGTTGTAGTTCATCTTGTTGAACTCGGAACAAGAGTGCAACAGGCTGATGTGGCAGGTGATTGCGAATAGGAGATAGTAGTTGAATGGAGGCAATTTTGAGAGCTCATCTTTGAGCATTTGTGGCGTTGTCTTTGCGCCTTGACACTCTTGTTGAATCGCGGCCTGGATCGCCTTGGGGAAGATCTCATCTGGTAGTTGCCGTAGCCAGTTCTTGAACAGGGAACCAATGACGTTGGGGTCGTTCAAGTTTGGATCGCTGATCAAATCGATATCCCGGTCTATAGTCCCGTCAGTGGCTGCCAATATCTTAAACATGACAAAACGTACCCTCATCGAACTTGCGTTCATAGTACCGAACTTGTTGAGCGGATCCTGGAACACGATACAAACCTTCTTCTTCGCAGCCTCTCATATTTAGGTAGCTGCAGCACACGTTAGCGATTGGGCTCCAGTTGGTTTTTACAGATTACCTACTCAATGCACCGCCAAGGTAGCGCCGGCATCCAGAATTCAGTCTTGTCGCGTGACTGTTCCAATCGGGTGGATATTCGGGTCAGTCTCGTCTGTTCTATCAATGGCTTGTGTATGATTTTGCAAACGTATGGCTCATTCACAACGGGTGTTTGAGTCTCGTGGTTACTTGAGCTTCGTGCCAGCTTGCCGAACACGCCCTTGCGTGCGGAGTCCATCTTCTCGCCCATGTTGCGAGCTCCCGAACCGAGTTTGGAGATGAATCCATGTCCTTTGCTTTCGTTGAAGGAACTAGAAGCAACAGACAACTGCTCCGACTTGTCTCTTCTCTGCCCATTGTCTTCGTCTCGTTGTATTGGCTTGGATCCTTCTTGGCGTTCGGTTGAGTGTGTCCGCATCTTGCCCATACCCATTTGGCGCCACGACTGACCCTTGTCCAATGGTGCGGCCTTGTGCGGTGTCCCGTCGCCATTCGTCGTCCACGAACCTGCCACATCCGGCGACAATTGGCCTGGGGGCACCTTGTTCAGTTTTGCACGGGATGTCGAGCCTTCACCCTCTTTGATGGATTTGGATCTTGACAGGATGCCTTGCTTTTTCGGTTTGACGGTGTTGCGTTTGGAAGAGTCGGCATGGGGGTCGGAGTCGTTTGATAAGGCGGATCCTGCTCGTTGGTCTAAGCGTACCACTTCGGAGCTCGTGTCTGCTATAATTAGTAAAACAAGGTTTATTGGTATATCATGGTAGCCTTACCGTCGGAGTTGGGGGTGCGCACGGGACGTCCGAGATCCGGTGTGGATGCGCCGCTCCGTCCATTGGAGTAAAGGGTCGGAGACGATTGCTGCTCATGCAGATGGCGTGATGACATGCCTTGGCTGTTGTTCAGGCGGGAGGAGGATTTGTTGGCGGAGAAGTTGGAGAAGATGCTCTTTGAGTCTTTGCGGGGCTTGGGCGACGCCGGTGACTGCGGCATGTTATGAAAAGCGGCATTCGGCGCCGCATAGTCGAAATTGTCGGGCATCTCTGGTGATCGTGGACTCCTTGGGCTCAGGGGCGCGCTGCCGCCATCTTTGGGCTTCCCCCGCATAGCCAGTGATAATGTCGAGGATTTGGGCATCTTTTCTAATGCGTGTCCGGAGACGGTTTTCCAGGGCTATATGCTGCGTAACACGGCACTTTGTGAATAACAATGCCTATGTGAGTCCGCACGCCAGACCTGCAAGATGGGAGCCCCGAATTGTCTCGATAGATGTTTCAGAGGGGAAAAGCGGGTCGACGTGTGGACAGCCAAGCGAGTGTGCGAACAAGCGACGTGGGTATGTGTGTGCGTATGAAAGCGGTGCTGAAGATATTCGCAGTAGCGGTAACAGTGGTAGTGTCGGTGGTGGCTCTGGTTTGATTAGGGGCGGCACATGTGTGTTTGGGTAGTCAAAGAGCCTGTGTTTGCCCATGGCTGTCAGCGGCGCGCTCAATCGTGACATGGAAGCGTGAAGGGCAGGTGAGGGAGTTGGGCAGAGGGCGGCGGGGTAGTACAAACCGCAAGAGAGTCGCAGTGAGCCCCGGTCGAGCTTGGCTAGGGGCGTGTGTGGATGCGTGGGATTGTGCAGTGTGGTTGGATATATCTCACCAACGGCAGGGCGCGAAGTCCATACGGCAGGGCGGGAGATGCGAGGGGGTGGGTTGGGGAGCGGGAGGGCTCGACTATTGGGCGGGCGGTGGGTGGGCCGTTTGTTTGTGGCAGCTTCCCCTTAGGGAGGTCGAGTTGGGTGGTCGAGGACAGCAAGGCGGTCGTGCAGCGTCTGGGACACAGTCAGCAGGCGTAGGGGAACGGCAAAGGGGCGGACGCTATGGCGAGTGCTGTACAACATTGGGACCCAGGCAGGGAGGAGGAGTGCCAATGCTTGTCCGAGGCAGCGGTTGACTTACCCACGCTCACACACACACATGCACGCCCAAACAGGGGGAGACGCTCGTCTGGAGTCGCTGGCAGCAGACAAAGACACGACACGACGCGGCCAGGCGACCCCTCTGTGGGCAGCGCGGGTTCACGAGCACGAGGGAACGGGGAGAGTGGAGCTATTTTGGGGCTCAGCACGCGTGCGTTCGTGGCTACAGGCGTGGGTGCCCGTTGCAAGGGCGAGGGCGGCGTCCGGGCGGTGGACACGGCGGAGGGAGGGGGTGGGCGCTGGCCAGCGCGCAGCAGAAGGGGCAGGAAAAAGGACCAGGCGGCCGTGGGCGAGGGCGGCGGCG